>JABYQR010000313.1:0-52273 GCA_022592445.1 Cytidiella melzeri
GACATTCGTCAACAACAAACAACGCAAGATGCTCGCGGACGTTTGCATTCTCAATGAAGATCCTGAACGACTTGGTTTGTAGCATCTCCGGGGACATGAGGAGGATGCGGTATTGTCCTTCGCGTGCATCCTTCCAGAGGTCGCGCCTCTCTGCTGTGGGTAAATGTATGTTTGCCAGCGTTGTGGACTCAAGAGCCTTGGAGTTGAGTGCTATAGCTGAGATGTTCAGCTTTGCGAGATTTCTGACCTGTGAAGTCGCGTGTTTCAGCAATGGAACAGACTGCCAGTCGAAAAACTCACCATATCATCTTCAAGGGCATTTTTCGGCACAACAACAATTGTCATGGTGTCCGGTCGCATGAGCAAATACGTGTAGAATATTGCTGACTTGCCATCACAAGTCGCGGAAATGACTAATCCATGCTCTCCCATCATGAGCTTAGCCGATGGCTTCAGCTGGAAGTCGACTTTTGGGTCCCACAGAAGTTTTGGTTGCAGTTGCTTTTGCAGTTGTGCAATGCCGTTTGTAGTGTGCCAGTCATAGATTCCCCGTGTCAACCAGTCAGAGGTTGTTGGTGCAGGCATCAGGAGCAATAGGAGTGTGGAAGATGAACATGTATTGCTGTGACTATATGGTATATACAAAAATGACTAGTTGAATGATTCTGGCCCAGGGAACGTTGAACGAGAGCAGCACCGAGAATGTTGAACGAGAGCAGCACCGAGCACGACGCGTTGGTGCTGGACGGCAGATCTAGATTCAACGCGGTAAACAAGATCACATGACAGGCCGAGCAGCTGCAATAGCCGCTGAAACATCTACTGCAAAAGGGGGAGTGAAATAAACGCAGACGTCAGACAGAGATCCTGAGGCACGAAGGTTGACACCGCACATCAGGGTCCATTATTATCAAAAAATAGTTGTTGAATATCTTGAATATTATTTACCTATTGTGCGAATATCCTTGGTGCCCAATATTGGTGAGATATTCTGTAAGGAAATGTGCGGATGCATAACTATAATCCAGATCCGCAAGGAGCGCCCGTCGGCATTCTCCCTGCAACCATGACTTTGACAAACACGTCATAACTCCACACACCGCACCACAGAAACTCATCAGAAACCCAGGCCCGCTCTTCCCCAAGTGCGCCTGTCCTTTGTTCTTTCTCTGATGCATTGCGATGTCTCAGCTTGTTCCTCACTCTCTTGTTGTCGCGTCTCACCCTGTGTTGCTCCGTCGCTGATGGAGTTGCCCACCCCGTTCAGATCCAGCTCTACTGCAGTCACCCTACTCTGTTGTCTCCTTAGGACCGCTGATAGAGCCCTTCCAGTGAGTGTATGCGGTGCCTTCGTCCTAGTTCCACATTGCTGACCCAAATATGTACGTAATGTCTCAATCATTGGTGGCTGATAACGCGCACTGTGTCCGCTGCAACGAGCTCTGGCGTTAATAACGCTAGCAGCCCTACTGTTGATCTCTACCAGGACGCTTACTATTTGGCAGGCAGTGGGCATACTCCCAAACGGTCAGCAACAACGCATGACGCGAGCACTTCGTCTCGTACAGGGCGTTCTCCCCACCAGAACTGAGTTTATTCATGAAGCAATTGCAAAGTTCCTCGACTGAACAGGTGCACACACAACTCTCTTAGGGTCATCCCTTTCACTTTCATCTGACAGTCTCTTCTTCTTGCAACGCGCAGGAAATCATTACTTCAAACACTCAAGACTACCCACACATCACCGAGCCCGTTCTCAGAGTACGCGATCTCTCTCTCTCTCTCTTTGTGCCATCACCACAACCTTTGACCCACACGCCGCACAGGAAAGCAAAGCAGGTCTAGCAGTTGGCAAGCTACACTCGCATGCGTCGAAACAAGTGGCCGACCAAGCAAAAGACCTTGTAAAGAAATGGCAGCAGACCGTCGAGCAGGCAAAGCTGCAGAATGGCAAGGGATCCGCGTCGTCGGGTGCGTCAAAGCCACAGGGTGAGTGCGTCCGCCTACACCGCCAGCTTGTCTGCAGGTGTCAGCCATCTAAACGCATTATCATTTGGACAGGGCGGAACGCCGAGGTTCTCACGCGTCGGACGAGTGGTGGACAGTCGATCGGGGAGATAGATTCTTGCTGGTACCACTGCCCATATGTTTGACAGAAGCAGTTCTCACCTGAATGTGCCTGTGATGACATCTGTGTAGCAAGAGTTCCAATTAGATGGTAGTTGTCTGCGCTCGAGTATGTTTCCCAGAAGTTTCACGACATCCGAAAATGCCATAGTGAGCAGATGAAAAGCATGTGCGAGGGTCATCTGTCGTTCTGATGATGTCCGCATGTGTTGTTCACGCAGGTATAATGTTTCTCAGTCGATGCCGTCGTTTGAAACGTTGTGCGAAGATAGCAAGCAATTAAATTTCAGCAGACGACATATGTATTACTATATACAACGCGGAAAGGAATGTGAGAATGACTTGGATGCATGCAGCCGCACCTCGGGAAACCATGATGCATTATACGAGCTCATAGGAAATTGGGTCACGGAGACAGAACCGTGACAACGAATGGATGGAATACGGAATGCAGACTCGGAAGAGTATAACATTACTGGTCGGACTGGCCGGATCATTCTTCATTGGTGGTCATAATGGTGACGATGCCAAGCATTGCGTCCGCAACCTCTGTCTGCGTGTTGGTCAAGGCGACACTCTCAAGATCGTCGAGATGCTTGTCCTTGTTGGTACCAAATTCCAAGAGGTTGTCATCAAGGATTCCTTTGAAGAAGCTGCCGAGGTTACTTATAATCAGTCATCCGGGTACGATGAATGACTCGGAGATGCAGACTCACGTAGAAATAGCTTGTTTCGGTTGATCCTTGAAGCGTTTGCGGATGTCGTGTAGCTGTTTGTCGACGGTCTTCCAATAGCTGACACCATCAGGGAGCTCCAGTAGCATGCGACGCTAAGCAAGGCAGATTGTTTAACACTGCGATGACTCGGAAAGATTAAAGAGCAGTGCTTACGAGGAACGCAAAACGAGCGAGCATCTGCACTGTGATGTTGACACTGTTGAACTTCATACTTGTAGTTCCCTTGAGCTTGGTAGCATTGGAGACGAGGGTGAAGATATCAGTGGCATTCACACGATGGCTACCAAGGGCGTCTTGGTTTACGGTGCCCATCGACTGAGTGATCTGCATGATAGTATTGAGCCTACTTAATAAACCGTTGCAGTGATTGCAACAAGATGCCTACCGCAAGCTTGATATGTCTGCGCCTGTCGCTGAAGCGTTCGGAAACGCGAGCACAGACGACCTGGTAATGAGCGAAGTTCTCTTTAACCGCCGGTGTAAGACCCCATTTTGGATAACGCTCGAGGATGGCCTGTAAGTCAATAGTGAATCAAAGCTGTTGACGTTGATAGGTATATTGTTGATGAGATAGAAACTTACCAATACAATGCGGTTTCCCTCGTCGAGATACCCAGTTGCTTGGGGCGAGACCAGCGCATTGTACACATAAATTTCGATTTTGCCCTGCGTTAGATATTGTTGGATGAGATGTCCAAGTGGCAACTATACGACATACCTTCAGTACGTCGGAAAGCTTGTACTGCGCGTCGACAGGCTGAATCTGATTTGCCTTGGTCATTGTCCTCAAAGAGAGACCAATGTTGAAAAGAATCTGCTCGTGTAGAGGCAGCTACACGTCAGCCGTTCAATCGAGAGTTAGGTTGTATGCTATGCACAGGACAGTGCCAATGGAAACACGAACCTTCGAGGCAAATGTAAGAAGCTCGCTCTCCTTATTGTCAAGCTTGAGCTTTCGGGATATCTGCGCTGAAGCCTCGCCAGCATCATCATTGCTGGGACGCTTGAAGCCCACAACAATTGACGCAATGACCGCTTGAGAAGAAACGGGTGAAGAGGCGCGTGTCGCTGAAGGTTCTTGTGATGGCTCCTGGAGCTTGAATGCTCGTTGTCTGCCAGTTGGGACGATGTCGGTGAGCTTGTGTTGGCTGGGAGGCTGAGTCGTTCAGCCATGGTCAAGCGTGTGGCCATGATGACAAGGAGCAAGGAAATTAGAATAAGTGGGCGAGAAACCAAGTCGGAGAAGATGAGAGTAAGAGGAAAAAATTTGTAATGAGAAAATGGACCTTTGACGTGGCAGGTTGTTCTCAAAACGGAGCGCGCCTTCTAAAAGAAAGGAAAAAAAAACGTCGTCATAGCGGGATGGAAACTGCGTAAGAGAATCAAACCTTTGTCATTGTGTCCTTCAGTGCCAAAGCATGCCGCCAAAGCGCAAGCACAATGGGTTAGATGGTGAGCTCTGAGTCAGCTGCAGAAACTTCACCAATGATTAGCAACCTGAAATAATTGTTGAAGGCGACTTTATGAACATACCTGACCAGCCAAGCCACCTGCGCTGTATTCCATGTTCAGACTGATCTGGGAAGCCGCAGAGCGTTATGCAAAAACATCTGAGCGACCACATTCGAACAGAAAAACACATTACCGCTTTGCATTGGCAGTCTCAACGAAACATAGCCAATGTGGCCCCTTCTATCCCTGTGACAGTTGGTGCAGCTGCAGCACTCTCACTTACGGACATTCGCCCGCATCGGCCTCATCCTTCCGTGGTCCGCGTTCGCTCAGAGAGTCCGACGAGTGTTCTTCAACAAATAAATATAGATGAGGACGGCTTATACCAAGATGACAGTGGTCAAACCATCCACTTTACGGCTGGTGAAGATGTCCGGCAGACTCTGAATCAGGCCTTGAACCAGCAGATTGAGGATCTCAGCTGTTACTCACATGAATGCCTTGGAGAGTTTTGGAGCTCAGACGCCGATGCTGGAAGTATGTTCGATAATGAGGACGCAACATTATCAAATGTGGTCACAGCACTGGAAACGATGAGTGAGTCATTCAATAGTAGAGAGCTGATGACCTGACTAACATACCTTTGACAATCAGACCTAGACGAGGATGAGAACGAGGAAGTTCTCGCAGAGCAGTGCGAGGCAAGGCACGATGCTCCCAAATGGGCACCATATCAAACGAAGACCGTGAGTTGCTTGTTTGAGAACACCGGAAGAAACTCATCTCACCACCTGTAGATGTTTATGCTCGACTTCTTGGACAGCCTCCCTCGTTTGAGGCTCTCCAATGATCACTTGAAGACCATTATATGGGTCATGAGAGAATGCGGGACACCTGACGTGCCATCGTTCAGTGCATTACGGAAACTTCAAACGAAGCTTACCACAGAGATGGGAATTCAGACAACACGGCACGTATCAACGTTGGGTAACGAGTTTTATAACAACGGTGCCGCTCAGATGTTCAACCTCGTGAGCATGCCATCAATCATGTCGATGACAGCTGTACTCACCTGATGGTTGATATCAAGGACTGGGCAAACCCTCTTGTGCGACCCCATATTCGACCCTATGTAGAAGTCTCATCAACCGTCTCTGAGTTCTACCAAGCTGAACGGTTAATGAGCATGGATGTTGATCTTCTACAGTTGATGTGGGTGGATTTCAAGAACTCACCTGGACAGCATTTCTACATCAAGGAGTTAGCTCGCCTCCGAGATGGCAGATTTGTGATACCAATGAAGTGGCTGTGCATTATTGACAAAGAAACAGGCGCAGAGACTGAGTGCGCAGATGTTTACCATGTAGACTACGAAATAACGGTCAGTTCAATACGTGCGATGGTTCAAGTTGCGATACAAGGAAATGCTTACTATCATTGAGCAGACAGGTGTCGCTCGCTTGCACGTCGACGAAGTTGTGCGCATACTTGCTGCCGATCTTACGAGCAATATCTTGTACTTGAGGAATCAGGGCCTGAAGATCCAATTCGACAGTGCGTATCTGAATCAGAAGACGGTCAAAACTGATCTGATCCACTCACATTGAAACCAGAAACTGCGCCGGAGTGGACACAAGAATTATCCCACCCAGTGCGGCTCAAGGCCCAAGGGCAACCAACGTTCACACTCGGTTTGATGTCGTGGGTGGACGATGTGTCAGGGAATCGTTTGAAACAGTATAACGCACATACCAACGTGTACGCAGCCAGTTTGAACCTGCCGCACTGCAAGCTTCAGCAGGAGTATTTCATCCGCTTTGGCTCAACATCTCCCACTGCGACTGCACTCGAGCAACTTGACGGGTTTGCGGAAGATGTAGGGCCTGATTGTTGGCACGAAGCGTATGATTGCCTTCTAAAACAAGAAATCTTGTTTCGCCTAATAGTACGGGTTGAGCCAGCGGATAATCCACAGCAATCCGAGCTGTGCTCACATATTGGATTGAACGGGAACAAGTTCTGTTGTAAGTGTCATGCCGGAGGACCTGCAAGAGAAATGGAAACTCACAGTGGCTATCACAGCTTGTACGAGGTGCGTAATGCGAGTGCCACAGCAGGTCAACTCTAACTTGTCCCTCGCCATTTCGTAGGAAGGAGTAGCACGTACGGCGGATGAGACTGTGAAGGGAATTGTCAGCCAGCTGTTTGCAGCCACTCATGGCAATGAGCAAAAGGTTGAGGCGATGCAGACCACGAGCGGGATCAAAGATCCGATAGCGCAAGTTTGGATTCAGCAGCTGATCCAGAAAGCATGCGGTCTGCATCACAAACATATCTCTAGCGCGGAAACGCAGGACTTACGGCTGAAGAATTGGAAACTCAAAGGTGAAGTGCGTCAGGCTGTCAAGAATGAGATCAAAGACAAAATTGTGAAAGATCTCATGAAGTGTCTCACCGAGCAACCCGCGCACCGCTATAGCAAGCTTTCGGAGGACTCCCGTATGTGTACAACACTGCATCGTAGGTCCTTACCCTGCTGACACCGGTGCATAGCTTTGCGTACTCAGATCCGTCCCGGGGATCATTACAATAAACTGTTGGTATTACAAGGTGAGTTCAAATCTGCAGGTCACGGTCGCGGACTTCATTGGTAACAATAACACACCATCTTCAGGTCTCGACGTCCATCGTGATACAGCTGTTGAGCTTCTTCATACGTATCTTTTGGGGCTTGACAAATACGTATGGCATGTGTCCCATACGGCTTGGAACGATGCACACCGGCAACTCATAGCGATTCGGCTGCAAAGTTCATCAGTGGACGGGCTGTCAATATATCCTGTGCGGGGGCAGTACTTAGTCAAATATTGTAACAACCTGATCGGGAAACACTTCAAAACGTTGCAGCAAGTCGGCGCGTTTCATCTACATCCCGATCTCCTGGAGAATGAGCACGGTGGTCTGCTGCTTGAACTCTGGAAGGCAACAGGCGAGTTAGGGGCACTTCTCTTTTATCATGCAATCGATGACATGTCCACATACCTGGTCAGTCGGACTCAGTCCTTTGTGTACAAAGTTTTGATGCGAGGTTGCTAACCGTGACGTTGTGTTAACATTTTTGCGGTCAACTCTTCTAGGAGGATCTTGAAGTGCTGATAGGAAATCTGCTTGACATCTGGGGAGCCATTGATCCCAATCAAATCCTCAATAAGCCAAAAATTCACTTACTGCAGCACATTATCACTGACATCCGCAATGGCGGGCCGGCCATCTTATATTCTACAGAGATCTTTGAATGCTGGAATTCAATATTCCGGATGTGTAGTGTCCTATCGAACCATCACGCTCCGAGTCATGATATTGCAGCGGCAATAGCAGATCTAGAATGGTTAAAGCATCAAGTCAGTGGAGGTTGGTGGAGAGGGGAGCACGGTAGCTACATCCGCGCTGGGGAAGGTGTTAGGGAGATGTTTCAGATGAACGGCAAAATTCAGCGTTGTCTTGGATGGGCAGATCCGAAAGTTCTCTCCCCCGGTATGTTTGTGGGTTATCTGAATTCGGGATTGGCTGATGCTTGAGTAGGAACTGTGCGAAGGGCTGCACGGAAGAAACGGACAGTCATCTTGTGGGAAGTCAGCTGCGTCGAAGAAGGAACTCACATCACGGTTGATGCCTGCACATCGTTCAACCCATCATATCGCCCAGCGGATACTCTTTGGGAGCACGCACAATCCCTGGTTTCGAGGTCCACTGATGTCTGCAAGGAGGGTTCATGGGTATTCTATGACAGCCCCCGCGAAGCTGTCAGCAGAGACACGGCTGAGTTGCCGGTGAGCCCAAAGTTATCATAACACTGCTATTGTTGAAGACCGCCGGTTGTCTGATCACCATAGGAATCCTTCACTTATGCTGGTTGCATCCGCAGGATTATTATACCTGCCTCTGATCCTCGTAGCGAGAACGGGCTGGTGCAGGTGGAACGCTTCGCGGTTTCTGGCCTACCCAACACTCGAATGAACATGCCGGTCCTGTACCGCGAGTGCGCATCGATCCTAATTGATGTTGTTCCTGTTAAAGTAAGTTTGCAGTACAGTTATGAGAGAACGAATAACAAACATACTTGTAACACAGAACATTGCATTCATTTTCAATGCGCAGCACGACTGCTTGACTGCAGAGTGCGCAGTCGAAGATCAGACCGTTCATCAAGAAAGGAGAATAACCAGCCTTACCCAGAAAGGTGTCCAACATGGTGCAATGCAACGGTACTTTGTTAATATGCATGCTCTTCACAACGCGGCCCTTATTCGGAGTACCCTTCCCCGTCACTTATCAATGCCAAAGCCGTACTTCAACGACCGTGTTGCAAAGCATCAAGAGTTTGCCGATAAGGTTTCCTCCGTGAACTCGAAACGACGCGATGCTACTGCTGCAAAGGCGCGGGATACCCGAGCACGGAAGAAACAGGTGCAAGAGCTGCAGCCTGAGATGTTGTAGCCAGGCGGCATGCGCGTCGAGTGTAGTGTACATAACTCAACTGGACAGCTAGATACTTTTGAAATCTGATGGCAGAGCCCTGTTTGCCCACTGTCACAATCTCCTGTTGCACATAAGAACCGAATTGCACGTCAAACAGATGTTCGTACGAGTGACCGCCAGGAGAACAATCCTCGCGCGGTGGCATGTTTTCGCAGACGGTGTCAGCCTGCGAAACGCATGACCATGCGTTGTTCAGGTACCTCCGGCAGACAGATGGCTGAGCAATAATTTTCATTCAATTCTACAGAGCGTCAACATGTGCTATCTTCATCTGTTTACCACCTCCAGTCAAGTTGGCGGTGTAGGCTGATACTTCACAATACCCTCAAACTATCTGGCAGCTCGAACACAGTCCCTGTCTGTTGCTCCTTCCACACCTACCACACCCAGCGCCTCAACACCGGCGATGTCTCACCCCAAACCGTCGGACGTGATAAACTCAAAGAGTGATGGCCATCTGCTTGTGCAGCGTTCATGTACGTCGACGGAGCTTGGAATTCCAGCTGAACTCACACAAATCCTGCCTGCACGACAGCGACATCGACATTGACCGAGCTTTGAACTATTTTGCCAACCGCATGGCGCTATGCGTGCATTGACAACGACAGCAGGTCAATTATGAGCGTAATTCTCGCACACACGTCATGTATCCGTATACGTACAGTCTGCACACATATGTATATGGAAGTACTGTCAACTGCCATGAGAATGCCGAGCTGAATGCGAGCGCGAGAACCGCGATATAGGGCGGCGGCCGCTGGTCATGAACTTAAAATATACGAGCAATATGACAATGATATGCGGTCTTTATAAGCATATATCATTGTCATGTTCTTCGGGCGCATGTAAAGAATATGTGAACAATATCTCATATATTCAGCGCCTATCTTTCAATAATAATAGAGGCTGACGTGCAGTGTGAACGCCCGTCGACTCTGCCTCGGGGAGACTATACGTGCCCCCTTCTTTTGGAACCGAGCCCCGACTCCCGCGTCGCGCGAGTCTTGCAATACGCCATAATGCTGAAAGTGCTGACTAGGCTCGCAATGGCTTGACAGAATTGCGAATCATAAACTCCTCATACCGTTTTGCAGTGTCTGGAAATAAGGGTATGGCTGAGCCAGAATTTTCACACAGAGCATCACCTCTTATTAGGGGAGGCGTTCGGCTGCTGACGTACGTATACCCAACTCGTTACAGGTTTCAAAAAGCTCCAGCTTACTACAATGTCGCGTGGCCCTTCTACGCGCACTTTGGACCATATTGTTCATCTCACACCGCCCGGTACACTTCCACAGGCCGTGCAGCAATTTCGCAGGCTTGGTTTTACGTGCGTTCAGAATCTTCAGATGTCTCTACACTACACGCGTAGACATTCTGCTGATCGAGTAGCATTCTATATCAACAGTGTCGTCGACGGCGGTGAACACGCAGGAGGCTTGACGGCCAACGCACTGGTCGTACGCAATCAGCATATGTAGCAACTTCTCTGGTTGACAACCGGCGTGACGTTCACAGATACTTCCCGATGGTGTCTATCTCGAGCTCATCCACTTCATCCGCAAACCCTCGCCTGAAGAATCTCCTGCCTCTCCTTGGGCGAACAAGCCGCCTGGGTTCATTGCGTTTGCATTCCTCGGCTCACCGGGCTCCTCCCCTTCGATCACCTCACTCATCAACAATCGCGCTGAAGCTCTTGGAATCAGCCACGAGCTGGAATGCCTACAGCCCACTTCAGGCGGCCGCACGCGTCCAGATGGAGAAAGGCTTGAGTGGGAGATTGTCGCTCCCGTTCGATGGGCAGAGAGACAGAACGCGATGGGAAGGCCGTTTTATTGCGGAGATGTTACTCCCCGCAAACTGAGAGTATGTACACTTCTGTTTCACAACTTGATTGCGTCTTGAACTTTTTGCTGATTAGCTGTGACGCGTTGCGAACTTGCAGGTTCCGTTAGAGGAGGAGAAGCGCGATCATGTCAACAAGACGCGTGGTATAGCCTACCTGCGTGTGCTCGTCTCCGAAGAGGCGTTTGAACTCAAGACGAGAGAGATACAGGCAGTGCTGGGTGTCCCACCTTTGGCAGAAAGCGTCATCGACAACAAGTTTGAGCGAGCGTGGGAGCTGCAGCTGCTCGACGAGGGTGGGATAGCGAGGGAGATCCATAAAGGTGCACGCCTCGTGCTTTCTGCAGCAGACAAAACAGACGCGGATGAGGTCAAGTTTGTCGAGGAGAACGGGACTGGTGTGTTCGAGGTCGGATTTGCGGTTAAAGCTGGAGGAGGTAGCGACCAGGAGCGGACGCCATACGGAAGAGTCGCATGGGTTGTAGTGTAGCTCACTATGTACAGCAGCTTCACAATCATGCTTTTAGTCGGTTAGACTGCGCTACAGTTTGCTGCGACGCGTCCGAGCGTCCCGAGTCCGCAACACGTGCTGGGAAATCAGTCGATGATCGCCTATATATCTGAGATCTGGCAAGAGATGACCACCGCTCAAGATTACAGTCCGACCTCAAGTTATCCTCAAACGTCTACAACCAACACCCGACATGGAGCCAGTCGTGTCGCCTCAAGTGACCGCAGAGCTCAACCAAATTCTCTCCAATCTAGTATTGGGGGATAACGAAATCAGAGCGAAGTAAGTCGTCCATCCGTAAATTAGTAGCCAATACAATCTCTCATATGTGCAAAACAGTGCAGAGAAAGCCGTGAATGACCGTCTCGCGCAGACACCGCAGCTTTACCTGCTCGCACTGTCTCAGTTCGCCACATCGGCGGATACTGAAGTGGTCTGTTTACAAACTAGAGTTGGGCGAAGCAGGCTCTGATCACTCTCCTCAGATGCGTTCCTTTTCGCTAGTTTTGCTTCGCCGTCTTCTCTTCCGTTCGTCCTCAGACCAAAGGCTACCATTATATGACCACCTCTCCGCCGAAACTTTATCCACGATCGAGAAGCTACTCCTCCGCACTCTGCTGCATGAATCATCCACAGTGGTCAAGCGCAGAGCGGTCGATACCATTGCAGACCTCGCCAATAACTCCATGTCACGCGGACGACCGTGGCATGCCCTTCAACAGCAGGCGTTTTCTATGGCACAGAGCGAGGACCCCTCGATTCGCGAGACCGCATACCGAGTTTTTGCGGGCTCGCCAAACTTGATCATGGACCTGCAGCCAGAGTCCGTCTTGGCTATTCTCCAGAAGGGCTTACAGGACCCACAGAGTGTTGAGGTATGCACGCTCTTGTTATTCCGTTCACCCCCTCTCGTTTCTGCTTTACCCTAGCAACGGTCAAGCCTATTCGACTTTCTCCACCACGACTGCATTTGGCGTCGGCGCTTGCCCCTTTTTGTTCTGGATGCTTGATATCATCCTGCACAGGGTTGAAAGGGCTTCTTGATGACATCTGATACCGAGTCGTTGCAGAGCCTAGTTGGGCGATATTGGATCGCGATCCTTGGCTGTAAGACCACGACTTTCATTGCGCGACATGCTATATGCATTTTCTTGCACCATGCGAAACTCGACATCGACGAACCACTGACAATGTTCCTCAACCTCAACTAGGTGCGGCATGCGGCTTTACGCGCTGCCGTAGCGTTCCTATCGGCATCGGACATAGCCCAGCAGGCGCAGACGCTGCCGTTGCTCTATCCCATGCTCAACACATTGCCATACCTCCCGCACGCCCATCTTCCAGGCTTCCTGTCCACCCTCACTCCCCTCGCATCATCCAACCCATCGCTTTTTGAACATCACCTTTCTGCCCTGTTGAAATTCCTCCCAGGCTTGATTCTCCCCTCCGCAGACGCAGGACCGACACCGACCGTATCCCGACCCAATCCTAACGGTGCTCCTAGCTTCTCGTTCCCGCCGTCGCCCGTCGCTACTCCGGACGCGAGTGCCGGAACGGACGATGAGGACGAGGAAACGCGGGAAGTACGCAAGGCGGCACTGGAGTTCATGGTTAGCTTGAGCGAGGCTCGGCCAGGTATGGTTCGTCGCGTGGACGGATGGACAGCGGCCGTCGTTCGCGGATGCCTCGAAGGAATGGGCGAGTTCCCGGAGGAAGACATAGATGTTTGGCTCGAAGCTGATGTAGGCATGCTTCTTCGCATGTTTTGTGGGAAGACGTACGGATTGATTGTTGGGATTCTAGCCTGCCGAAGACCCTACCGACGATAACTATCCCCACGTATTTGAGCAAGCTTTGGACAGGATATCTATCGCGCTCGGTGGCAAAGCTGTACTACCTCCAGCCTTCCAGTATATTCCTGGTATGCTGGTTAATCACGATTGGAGACTGCGTCATGCAGGTTTGATGGCAATTTCCGCCATTGCGGAGGGTACGAACAAGATCATGCAGAAGGAACTTGGGAAGGTGGTAGAGTGCGTAAACCACTTTCCTGCCTGTAAAGTCTGTATGCATGACTTGACATGTGTTACGTTGCTCTCGTTAAGGCTCGTCACACCTATGTTTGGGGACCACCATCCTCGCGTCCGGTATGCGGCCTGCCAATGCATGTAAGTGCCCATCAGTTACTCCTGATATCTTGGAACGTATTTGACACCATGAAGCGGTCAACTGTGCACAGATTTAGAGGTGAGAGTCGCGTATATGGTTTTGTAAAATGGTTTCATTTATGCAGTGCTTCTGCATTGTCCAGGAAGTAATCCAAGCCGAGTACCACCAACAACTCTTAAACGCTCTCATACATACTCTAGAAGCGGAAGAAGCACGGTACGCTACCTTTTCTATGATTGTCGCTCAAGCAGTGTTGACGATACATCCATCCAGAGTACACGCACATGCCGCAGCCGCCCTGATAAACTTCTGTGAAGGTGTGGAGCGAGAGACACTACTTCCATACTTGGACCCTATCGTCGAAAGGCTACTTAAATTGCTGAACCCAGGGCAGCCTGGAAAGACACCGAAACGCTACGTGCAAGAACAGGTGATCACGACGCTGGCTATGGTCGCCGATGCTAGTGAGGCTACGTTCGCCAAAGTTTGTGTCCCTTCGCAGACCGTTGATCGCTCCTGCAAACGAGTGCTGACAACTTGAATGAACCAGCATTATACAGCTATCATGCCTTTGTTGTTGAATGTTCTGCAAAACGCTAATACGGCTGAGTATGACAAGTTGAGGATGAAAGCGATGGAGTGTGCGGGACTTATTGGTGCGTATTATAACTACTCGTAGGAGAAGAAAAAAGCAGGTTCTCATTCTCGGTTTCTTTTCAGCAATTGCTGTTGGGCGAGAAGTCTTCCGACCAGATGCGAATGCGTTCATTGAGCTTTTGATGAGGGTACAAAGTGAGTTTCCTTAGGTCACGCTGATGATCTCCCCATTATCCCTTCGCACAATAGGGATTTGGCTGATATATACATCGTTTTGTCAGACATTCCAGCGGAGACGCACGATGCGATGCTCGGACATTATCTTATTGCGACCTGGGCTAAAGTGTGCCAAGCACTTGGACCCGAATTCGAGCCGTATTTGCCTGTCGTCATGCCACCTCTCTTGACAGCAGCTGCTGCGAAAGCCAACCTTTCTGTTTACGGTGAGCCACTGGTCTTTCATATCTTCGCATCCCATACGATTGTTTTGCTCTGAAAACAGAAGAAGATGAGGCCCCAGATGCGAAGGATGGATGGGAGACAGTGTCAATGGACGGTCGCCAGGTTGGCATCAAGACTTCCGCTATCGAAGAGAAATGTCAAGCATTCGAGACGCTTGTTATATACTGCTCGACTCTCGGGAGTCGATTCGCACCCTACCTGTCGCAAAGCCTTGAGCTTGTTCTTCCTTCTCTCGGATTTTGGTTCCACGATGGCGTGAGGGAAGCAAGCGCACTGTGAGTTTGAAATGATGATCCTTGATCAAAAACAAATTTAATGTTGGTGGTTAGGTTGGTCCCGATGTTACTCTCCTGTGGAAAGAATAGCGGAACGCTCACACCGAGGATGGTCTCCGCGTCATTTTCCCAGATTGTGCACTTCATCAACATCGAGACGGACCCAACGTTTCTCTCATCTCTGTACAAATGCTACACCGATTCTCTGCGCGTCGTCGTTCCTCAAGGCTCGGCTGCGACCGTCGTATTGCCGCAAGAAGTGTACGATGCCACCATCGAGGCAACGAAACGGCAACTTCAACTGATTGCCGATCGTCGAAAGGCGCGGTCTGGCAAGCCTGCGAGTGAAGTTGCGGAGGACAGGGAAGATCTGATGCTTGTGGAGGAGATGGAAGACTTTGCGCTAGAAGATATGGGCAAGTTGGTGGCGATGCTCGATACGGACAGTGACAACACTACAAATCCGCTGACGATTGCTATCTCAAGTGTTCGAGAGCTGGGGTTGCATTTGGAGCAGTGGGACAGCGAGGATGAGGGAGTGGAGAGTTAGTCACGCCTTGTGGCGAGACGACGAACAGACGTGTCGAAGACGAAGAATGTACACTCAGCCCAAGAGAATTTTTATAGCTCACATAGTGATGTGCTTGGCCTAGCTGCAGACCAAAAAGCCAGTTAAGCCAGGCCAATTGAAGCTGGACCAAGCGAGGCCGTGATGAACAGCTTGGGTGGCTTTTTGGCCTGGCTTAATGACCACTCGCTGTATTAGGTACATCGGGCGTTCAAAATGTACTTAATATGGATCGGTAGGACGAAAGGGCTCGCTACGCAGTATTTGTAGGGGAATCTATGTGTAAAAAGGAAACGCGGTTGTAATTCATAATATCATGGGCAAACATGCTTGGACAGGCAGCCCGCACAACGTCCTTCCTTTTTGGGAGGTCACGTGTAGCCACGTGAATTTCACGGCATGGCGGCATGGAACTTGATGGAAGTGGCCGAGATAGTGGGTCGATGGCGGTTCGGCTCGCAGTTCGCGAGGGCTATGGGTAGCACCACTGTACGACTTTGCCCCCCAAAAAAAAACATCAACCATGTGCGCTTTGTGCTTATAAATTGATAAATCTGTTCAATCACGCAGTAAGTAAACTGTATTATACCGTAGCTTATATTGCAAGCAAACTTGTGTTACTATCAAAGACCCCCACCTAATGCAAAAATTAATCCAACTTAAACATGCTCGTAATGCGAGCAGTAGGGTTGCCTCTACCGCCTTCGTCTCTCAATGGCAAACCTGCCACCGCCGCCAAAGAGATTGAAAAAAATTCCCTCCGCCCAGACCCAATCTGGTTTCAGGGGCTTTGTGCATGTGACTGAAGCTGTGGCCAGTGGAGCCGTGCCCTCTGAGCCGCCGCGCGAGCTGTCTAATATTATCTTGACCACCTCCTCCTCGACGCACAGCAACACACCAGCATTTCAGCTATATATCACGGTCATTAAAACTACAGTCAGAAGTTTGATGCGAAGGATGAGCAGGATCAACTTACTGCGAGCGCAGTCCTGGCGGCAAATCTCATCGACTTCGACGACCTCGAGGCACTACAAAACAAGTGGTGCAGCAGGTGGTCAAAGAGAGATGGTGCAGGGGAGAAGGAAACTCGAAGGGTCCTGTATCAATGGTGAGCCTGGCCTTGTTGTCCTATAAGAATGCTGTCTTACTGGACATGAAAGCTCGTGTGGCTATGACCATACCGAGCGCGGATCTACAAAGCGGAAAAGCCCCTTTGACTTGCCTGGGTGTTTAGCACACTGTGAGATACTGTATTACACTCAGACTCACCACGTAATCCTAATCCGAGGCTATCTTGAGCATAACAAAGACTGCCGTACCAGTCCCATTTCACGATCACCCGTTTGGCCAGTACATCCTTCAGTATATAAAGATGCACTTCGACGTCTAAAAGTTGGAATTTCTCTGGAGGAAGTCAAGAGGGTAAACCAAGAGCTGTTCGCAACTCACGGTTATAAAGAGATGCCTCGGGACCATGCTACATCTCGATATCGCTGGCTTCTCGTTGGCAAGGACAACCGCTCGCTCTATCAACAATTTCACCAGCTACGAGGAATGAAGATTGTTCAGAAAGACCACATTAATCTTCATGAGTGGCTTGATGAAGACTCACCGCAGTTCAACGAGACACTCAAGAAAGCTATCTTCCATTATGTGCCAGAACCAAACACAAAGGACGTCTCAAAGTCTGTATAGCAACGTCAGAGATGAAAGCTGCAGCGTGGAAGTATGCACATCACTCCCAGGTACTTTTTGATGGGACACTCGGGATTAGTGACAAGAAAATGTTGCTCTTCATTGTGATGGGCATCAACGAGGCAAATTGCGGAGTGCCTCTCGCGTTCCTTCTATTTTCTCTGTTGTTATTTTAAGTTTTCCGCCTCATCTTTATTTGTTTCCGTTTGTTCCCGCCGCCCGCCTTCGTCATTCCGCGCGGATTACTCGCTTTGACATTCCCGTTTCGACCTATCCGTTTCTCTAAAATATTATAAAAACCCTGTATTCTCGTAGCTGTCTAATAACATTGAGTTCCCTTATTTTTGAGCCCCCTCCCGTGCGCGCATCAAAACCCTGCAAAAACAACAGGTTATGAGCCCCGCGCTCTAGGCGCACACCCTTTCGATTTTCATCTTGCGGCAACATTAGCTCGGCATTGCGCCCTTAGGCTGAACCATCTCTTTTTTGGGCAACATTACGTCAGCAATACGCTCTTAGGCCACCGTATCGACATTAAATCTTATTCATTTTCATTATGGCTGAAGAAGTTGCCACCCCTGTCCCTACCTTGACATCATCTGCGTATCGGATCACCCCTCTCGCCGGACCGGAAAATTACCTCACATGGCGAATTCAGCTTAGCGATATCCTCCGAGAATTGGATCTCTGGGGACATGTCAGCGGAACTGTGGAGAAGCCGAGGCGAGGAGACACTAGCAAATGGGAAGCCAAAGATCAGAAGGCGCTTACCACTATCTGTCTCCGCATCAACAACAATATGATGATGCATGTGATGGCCGCCAAAACTTTGAAAGAGGCTTTTGATGCCTTGGCCAACGTTTTTGCCACCCAGGGCAGTGTTGCCCACGTCGTTATCCGACGCAAACTTTTTGGTTACCGCATCGACGAGACGGAGGATCTCACAGTGAAGATCCGAGACATTAAACGTCTCTGGATTGAATATAATATGGTTCGGGGAACCGCTACCGCATTGGGCGATAACGATCTCGCGATGTGCATTCTCTCGGTGTTACCGGAGTCTTGGGACGCATTCGTTTCCGTCACCGCTGCTGATGGCGATCTCACCTCTGCCAGCCTTATTGGTTGTATCGTGCAGGAGGAGTCTCGACGCAAGTCACGCGTCACTACCCAGGCTTTTGCGGCCACTCGCGTTGTGCCGAAGAAACGGTGTTTTCGCACTGGAGTCACTTGTCACAAGTGTGGCAAGGAGGGTCACATCAGACCTGAATGTGAGGAACAGGACAAGCCCGCCGCTCAGTCCAATTTGGTGACTTCGCCGGCAGCTTATTCAATGGTTGCTACGGACTCCCTCACTTCTATTGGTTCGCATGTTCACACCGACGCACCGGAGTATAACTTCTAGGCAACTCGCGTTTGTTCTCACGCTCTGCTCGTTGAGGGGGAGTGTTGTTAATTTAAGTTTTCCGCCTCATCTTTATTTGTTTCCGTTTGTTCCCACCGCCCGCCTTCGTCATTCTGCGTGGATTACTCGCTTTGACATTCCCGTTTCGATCTATCCGTTTCTCTAAAATATTATAAAAACCCTGTATTCTCGTAGCTGTCTAATAACATTGAGTTCCCTTATTTTTGAGCCCCCTCCCGTGTGCGCATCAAAACCCTGCAAAAACAACATTCTCCACCAGCTTCGAATCAGAAAACTGCTGCCGGGTACGACACAGAGATCCTCGAGAGGCTTCTGAATGCATGGTGGCCAGCAATGGGCAGTCAAGACGGGGAGGAGTTTGAGGCGTGGGTTGCAATCACAGACACAGACCTGATGGAGTGTGGTGCTCTTCTTTGTGTCTTTCCCCGTATATTGTTGCTGATCTGCAAGTTCCATTTACGGCAGTCTTGGAAGAACCACCACCTGAAGGTGTTGAAGGGTTCTTCATCGGAGCACCATGAGATTCGACAGCGGCTCCAGCGGCTGGAAGACTGACTCGTTGAATCAGAGAACTTCGCCGTTGCACAAGCCCTAGTTGCAAACGAGAAAGCGGACATGCTGGCCCTGCAAGAAACAAACGAATGTGATTCATCAGTTGCTGAGGGTGCACTGAAGCATTTAAAATATCTGGACACTTACTGGCTTTGAGAGGCTCTCTGGCAAAGCTGGTCGAAAGCCAGTTGGCTTCAAGCGGCGGTTTTCTTGAAGTGCACTATAAATGAAGTCGTTCCCACCACAAATCATCTTGAGTTGTTCAACGGTGTCATGGATGGCCTGACTAGCCCTTAATTTTCGCAATTTACTTCTTGTTTTTATCTGTAAAACTCCGGGCTGCAGCTCAGTTGCAACCTTCTCTGCATAAACTCCCTTTTCACGTCTATTAAGCGCCCGTATCACGTGGCTTAGATGCTCCACACGGTCACATTACTTGCTACTACGTCACACTGGCATGTGACTCAGCTTAAGTAAGACCACATGGCTACAAGCACATGGCTCAGCCCATAGCTAGGGTTTGACATCATAGATACCGTTCACATGGGCTCCTTATTGTTCTTTCCTTATTGTTCTCTTTATGGAAGGATGTTCTCACAGGTGTGGGAATGGAATACAATAGTTGGTCTCCTTTTAGATAGATTCTCTCACGGGTAGAGTCCTTGGCAAGGTCTAGACAATAGCTATTGTTCTCCTTTAGGTAGTTCTTTTGTTCTTCGTTCACATGGCTTCTTGCAAAGCCTGCCCTCAACATGGTCTGTGCGCAGGTCCCTGAAGTCTATATAAGCAGCTACATGTACGCTCCTAGCCCCCATCTCGACCTCTTGGTCTTTACTGGGCTAGGTAAGCAAACCCCTCCTGTACTACATAGCTAGTAGTACCCAATACTAACTTGGTCTTTACTGGGCTAGACATCTGCATAAGGTTTATAGCTGGTGAGAGTATTGAGCTTCACGCCTACCACCACCACTTCGTGTCCCTGTTTGTCACATCGAGCCTTGTCTCCATGTCAAACGGTGTCCTAAAGAGAAAGCACTTACGGCAATGGCAGAACCGCGGGCACAGACTCCAAATCAACATCCTCATTCATGTCCTTATCCTCTATGCTCTACCTTCGATCTTTCAGCAACGTGCAGCTGAAGACATGGAAGCTCACTGGCGAGATGCAATGTTGAAGCAAATCCCTGTAGGGTCTGCCATCATAGATGCGCACCGATGTACACCAGTGTCCCTCACACCAATCGCATACTGGGCTGTTGACAAAGAGAGAGATTTAGGAGCTGCGGCCCTTGTTACCAACAACCAAATTAGTGTCCCAACACTAGATGATCAGTCAAGCACGTACACATTTACATGCTACTCATCACTCACCATCGAGCAGGACCAGAATCCTGTCATATATAAAATCTCGTTCCACAATGGAAGTACAGTTACCTGCAGTTATCCCGATTTCAAACGCCGCGGTGGTGCCTGCAAGCATATCCGTGCAGCAGTTGTGCGTGCTGAAATCCTTCGTGCAACTCGGAATGTCAATCTACCCCCCTTTCAATTGTGGCTCCCCAATACAGAGGAGGAAGCGTACCTTATTCAAGCTCAACATCGTGCCACAGCTGTACCCATCTCCCAATCCTCTGAGTCCCCCGAGCCCTCTACACCCTCTACCCTCAATCCAATCACTGGAGCCTCACTTGCAATAAACGATATTGTGCGTGAAAGTGCAGATCTTGACTTGTCAAGCAGAGAACTCTCGGTTGCACCGGTGAGCGATAACCTGCATGAAGATGCCAGTGAAGATGCGTTTAACATTGGTGCAGATACCAAATACACCACTGATGCGGAGTCTGGCTATACCACACCAGAGCCTGTGGAAGACGAGGACGAGGACGGCACATCTTCTGTTGCTACATCTGATAGGCCACCATATGGTGGTGACTTCACAGAACTCGAGCGTTCAAATCAGCAAGCATCAAACGAGCAAACTATTGCACGTACCTTTCATGACCTTGAAAAGGTCACACCCAAACTCAAGCAGCTTAGTGAGTGGCTGAGCAAAGCTGTTCTCGAAAGTGCTACAGATGCCGATATCCAGCACGCACAACATTTACGCTCAAGTTTAGAGGACATTGTTGGACAGCTCGACCGGATGCTTCATGTAGACAGCCCCCCTTATTCAGATCCTCCCAGTCTGTCGCCACTGCCGCGATCTCTTCGCACGAAGCAGCGTACATACCCAGCTATCATGGCACCACCGGTTGATAGACATGCACAAAAGCGGAGGGAGTCTTATGGTGTACATTAGAATTGAAATTATAGGCGCAGCTACATCATTGAACTATTGAGGATGAGTCTACCACCAACCTGCTCACCCTCATCTGCCCGGGTTGCAGCTCAAATCCGTGCTGCGAGAGTCAGCGAGACAAAACCCTGGTTTTTCTCAGCTGTCTGGACATAGCGTCTGCCTCCTGCACATACCCATCCTCTTCTCTAGTAGTTTCCCGCACGCTACACTCTTTGCTTTCCTGGCACGTCGGAATCAGACCCACGCTTGTGACAGAGAAATTAAACAACTCACCATGCCTCATCCCATCCCGCTTATGGGTCTTCTGCGATAAACCCGCGTGCGCACAGGTAAAAGGCAAGCTCTGTTGTGCTCGCATGCAAGCAAAGAGAGGAGAATAACATGGTGGTGGTAGCACGAGGGGAGAACTGGCGTCGAGTCTGAGTTGCGTCTGAGTCATGGTGTTCACTGGGTGAGGGAAGCGGTGCTAATGCTCGTGCCCATGTAACGCACCAAGTTGATGAATATCTTTGGGTGTCCAAGAGGGCCCGCACCTGCAGAAACCAACAAGAGTTATTGCATTCTGTACATCAGGTGAGCTCACAGACATACCGCCGTCGCATACAGCTTTCCTGCCCTTGACAACTCTGATGGGTTCGTTTGCAATTAAATCCATTGCGCTCAGCGGCATCGGCTGCAGTTCCATTGCGGTCTGCTCAAAGCGAGGACTGGAGTGGCCTTGAAGATGGGGTGTCTGGCTAGTTGACCATGGCAAAGCGTAGTTGGGTGATTGGGGAGCGACTGTTGAAGGTGAAGAGACAGCGGATGGGACTGAAGAGGAGGAAGAGGCCAAGCAAGCCAGAGGACACCGGCGTCGCGTCTGAGTTGCGTCTGAGTCACGGTGTTCACTGGGCGAGCAAGTTGCGCTCGCAAACTGCGAGTTGAACCGCCATTGACCCACTACAATCACTATCTCGGCCACTTCCATGCCGCCATGCCGTGAAATTCACGTGGCTACATGTGACCTCCCAAAAAGGAAGGACGTTGTGCGGGCTGCCTGTCCAAAATGCTTACAACGGCCAAGACAACGTGTTGCGCGTGTAAGCGCTGCAGTTGAAAACCGAGAGGAGGTCCTCTCAACAGCACAACCTTTGGTGATTGGATAAGGTAAAAAGTGAGCTCAAGGCTGTTTTGGAGCGCAGAGTTAAACTGTTAAGGTCAAGACGAGGTAAATTAGCAGAAATGGCAGTCACTGGCATGGAGGTGAAGTTGTGTACTGCCATTGACAACAGCACACCATGGCCAGTATATGCAGGTCAAAGGTTCAATCATGCTGTGTTATGACTTGAAAGTAGATTCTGAGGTTTGTAATACATTTTTGAACGTGAAACGAAAGAGATATTGACTAAGGATGTGAGGAGGAGAACCGGTGCTTGGCGCATGTGGTTAGATGCCAGGAAGTGGGATTGGTAATCAAAGTACGCGCGCTTCGCTCGCAATGAACACACTGGCAGATTTGAAGCGCTAGGCTCGTTCTCGGAGGCCAATATGTCATGGGTGACAAGATCAACGGCGGTACATTACAGCCACTTCCATAATGATGGGCAGGCATGTGAATCACACAGAGGCAGACTATGAGCTGGGTGCCAATTCAAAGTCACCGACTGCCCTCTCCCTGCCAAATGCAGTGCGGCACTGCACTGCCGATCAATGTCTGACGTCTACGTATAACTTTTTTACAACCCACCCCAGTCTCGAACCAGACATTAAGGGAGAGCACGGACGTTGCCAATGCTTCTTCCTTGTTTGGAGCGTGGAGTTCGAAAAAGACACAATACACCGCGCTCCTTAATGTCTGGTGTAATTGGTCAGTGGCAGGTACCGCTCAGTTGCACATGCTCAAAATCGACATCAGCGGGTGCCTGACGAATTTCAAATTTTATTTTTTTGCGCCCACCACCTCGTGTTCCATCTCGTGCCATTGCCGCTGTCGCGCCCTCTTGTCTACCTCTTGTCCCTTGCCTCTTGCGTCGTTTTCCCATCTTTTGAAGACCTCGCCATCCTCAAAAATGAACACCGCAAGATCCCTTCAACAGACGCAACATTAGTCAAGAACAAGCATGCACAACCCTTGCGTAACGGTGCCTTGCACGGCTTGACTACGCCACCACAACTTGATGATGGATACAGTACAACAACTATATATTGTTTGGTTCTGGTACCACCTCAGCCGGCACATGGAGATGAGCACTAAATGGTTGGTGAGTCCCAATTATATACATATTTATTTTGTCTAATAAACTCTGGATATGCCTGCATTGTGCTCAAGCACTGCGGGCAACGTGCTGGGATACTCAAGAACCGCCACAGACCACCTCTGCGGACACAAACACGGTGTCACGGCACAAGGTGCCCTCAATGCCAACAAACAGGTCCTCAACAACGTTGAATCAAGACATTACCGTGACTTGTGTTGCGCCTTGAATTGCCTCCCGAGAAGTTGCCGGAAGAATATCTTCTCGTGTACTGGCCATTTGCTTTCCGTGCATTTTTGAATGAGGGGACGAGTGGGGCAAGCCTGAATTGAGGTCGAGGGCTGAGCACTGGTTATCATTATCCGGCTGTCTAGTGCAGCCGAGAGGGAATTATTCTCCACTTAGGGTTGAATCTTATTCAAAATTATTTGTCTGATATTAGCAGAGAGTGAGAATACAAATAACATATGTGAGAGACTGAAGGGGACTAGTAGTAGAGAGTACAAAGTCCCGAACGTGCATACAGAATTTGATAATGGGCGCTCAAGCACACACAACACATTGACTGGCGGGAGTCACGTGCGACTGAGCGGTACCCACCACTGACCAAATTTACCAGACATTTGCATACCTTGTTTTTTGTCTTTTTCAAACTCTGCTTTCCAAAACAGGTTTTGCAAACAGCTGGTTCCGAGACTAAACCCACCCAAACTTATGCAAGTGGCTGTACATGGCGTGCTCACGCAGAGTCTGTGCGGGGAGATTCATGGCTGAGCGCAAGGAGCATCATTTGACTGCCGTCGCAGAATAGTCCTTCATTTTTTGGCCCCACCTCAGGCGGCTAGAGCTTGTGTGATACGACCCGAGGTCTATGGATGACAAGTTACAAAAACCGGATACATGGTGCATTGGTATATTCTGCAAAAGAAACCCTTGGGACATATTCATTTTGAGGGACTTTTTGGGTGATCTGTGGCCACCTTCTGCATCAGGAAATTGAAAAAGCACCCAAAGCGCAGAAGCCCAAAGTGGCCAAATCAGTGCCGCACGTCAGACCCGTATTTCCACGCAGAAAAGAGCATGGAAATGAACTATCATTGATGAGCTTCTCAAAATGAGTATGATGTGGATGCACCTTCTTTCAATTCAGTATCCATCTAGACACCCAATCAGTGATCAGTGCCCATTATGATCAAAACCTCATTGATTTTCTGTGGCCACTGATGGGACGACCATTGATGAATGCACATGAAGCGAGTTTGAGATAGTCAATTGACAGTATATACTGAATATTGCAAGCTTTGACTTGGAACATACAAAATGAGAGAGCCTACTTATGGACACAGAGCACAGCACTTGCGTGTTTATGCAGACACCCATGGCTTGAGTATTAAAACTATATAATATAATATGTAGTTTTCCACGCCTTGTTACAAGGACACTTCAAGGTAGCAGAGTTCCCACAGTCTTGATAAGGGAGTTATGCAGCCGTATATGGTAACTCCAGTAGTAACCATCACATTAGCTGAGATGTACAGATATGGATTGTGTAGACTAAGTAGTATAGCACTATAGGAATACTGCACATATATGTACACCTGTGTTCTAGTAGCATAGGAAATGACATGGAAAGCACGTAGTACAACTCCAGAGGACGCCTAAAGTGTACATCTGAGGACAAGTACTAGCATGAGTCATTTACTCAATATGTACGCCTCTGGTACAAGTGCTGAGTCTAGTCATACACTGAGTCATGCATTCATAGCATGAGTCATGCACTTAGTAATACAGTAGAATAGCTGAAGTAGACATGTATAGTAGTTGCTTACATAAGTTGATACAGACATGTATATAAGCAGAGCTGCTGAAGCAGCAATAATAATAAGACTCATCTTCAAAGCTTAACAGCCTAGCAGCCTCTACCCCTCGCACACCACTTCCACTTTGTTAGGTTATGAGCCCCGGCTTTCTGTCTTAACTACATCCACATTCTCAACAACATCCATCAACCAGTATCCCCAAGCTTTCTCATAAGTAAGTTTCTCTACTTTACTTTGTTTGGCCACATAGTAGTAGTAGAGTTGTACTGGTTGACTGCCTCAGCTTTGAATACAATTTTCACAACTGATCTTCTACAGCTAATTCCCTCACCTACTTACCCCTTGCATAAGCACCCCAAACCCAGCTGAATACTTGAGCTACCCTTGGTGGTTCTCAACTTTAACAAGTTGTGCATTACGCGGAATCTGCCTAATACACAGTGTAAAATGCGGTGGTGGAGGAACAAGCTCTCACTTGTACAAGTGGTAGATTGGCGGAGTAGTACAATAGGAGGGTAGTGTTGAGTGGCACTCTGTGCTCGTGACTTAGAGGCCTAGGATCTTTGTGTTGGCACATGTCAGTCAGTCCTGGAATTAGAAATCACCGCTTGTTGTAGCTGTAGAATTTCTTGAGGCATATTGTCCACTTTTACTTTTGGTATCACAGAGATTGTTGACTTTCCTATACTTTGTGGTGTTTCTTACATGTGCCATTATGTTTTTGTTGTATCATACCAACTGGTAAAAGTCAAAGTTGCAAGTGGTCATACTTGTCTTGAATTGACATGGATAGTCCAACAGAGACCGGATTTTTCCAACAATGTTACAAGTTAACAGCCTTAGGCGCCTATCTAGAGCGCTTATTTTCCGGCTAGGAGTGTTACCAGACCTAACCCTAACCCGGGTCACGTGACATCCTGCCTTATTTATCAATAGTCCAGACCCAAACCCTAGACTCAATCTGGAGCGGTTCCAGATCAACCTAGGCTACGGTTCTATTGTTCAACTTCCATTGATAGGGATTCCCCAGGGATTCCCCCAGTCCTTATTGTCCTATTGTCTTCCGTCTATTGTCTTTTGTCTATTGTTAGGGATTCCCCCAGTTCCTATTGTTCTATTGTTCCTGATTCTATTGTTCTATTGTCTGTTGTTCTAGTCCTATTGTTCTATGTACCCTGGTCCCTGACAGTTACCCTGGTCTTTTATTGTTCTATTGTTACTCCAGCCCCACAAGTTACTCCAGTCCCTAGTGTGGGAACTGGTGCACAGACCACCCAGACACAGTATATATAGTACCCCTTACCCTCCCTGGTTCTGCATCTTGACCTCTTCGTCATTTGCACTGCCAGGTGAGTTACTCAATGTAACTTAGTATAAGCTTGATATTAACTTCGTCATTTGCACTGCCAGTATCCGGCCTCTGTGCCTGCTTGCCTGCTTATCATTGACTTTGACCTCGTTGTCGTCGTTGGAGATCTACTTCCACTCCCACTTCCTCTCCTCTTCACCCTTGTTTAGGGTTTATCAGCATAGCAGCAGTCGCTCCGCGACATGAATCATTTGTGGAAAAGTTTTACTCACATTTTACTTTTCCATTAGCAATCCCTGTCGTGGATGGCCCAACTAGCCTTTTTTTTGCAATTTACCTCCGGTTCTTACCTTGTTGCAACCCAGTTGCAACCCTCTCTGCGCACGTCTATTAAGTGCCTGTATCACGTGGCTTAGGCGCTCTACATGGTCATGTTACTTGCTGCTACGTCACACTGGCACATGACTCAGCTTATGTAAGACCACATGGCTACAACCACATGGCTCAGCCCATAGATAGGGTTTGACGTCATAGATAGCACTCACATGGACTCTTATTGTTCTTTCCCTATTTTTCTCTTTATGGAAGAATGTTCTCACAGGTGTGGGAATGGAATACAATAGTTGGTCTCCTTTTAGATAGATTCTCTCACGAGTAGAGGTCTTGGCAGAGTCCAGACAATAGCTATTGTTCTCCTTTAGGTAGTTCTTTTGTTCTTCATTCACACAGCTTCTTGCAAAGCCTGCCCTTAACATGGTCTGTGTGCAGGTCCCTGAAGTCTATATCAACCGCTGCATGTACGCTCCAGCCCCCCAGCTCGACCTCTTGGTCTTTACTGGGCTAGGTAAGCAAACCCCCTCTTGTACAGTATCAATCTAATTTGGTCTTTACTGGGCTAGCAACTTGCATAAAGTTTGATAGCTGGTGAGAGCATTGTGCTTCAAGCCTGCCACCACCTCTTTGTTGTCATCAACACCATGTCCCTATTAGTTGTGTCGAGCCTTGTCTTCATGACATTCGGTCGAGATCGTTGTGAAAACACTGGGTCCCCCATTCCCACTGTTATAAAAAGTTTATTCCTGTTTGACAAGTACATCTCCAGTCCTCTCATACCGTTGAGCTACACTTATGTCATCGGTTTCTACCCCCTGCGCGTTGTTTAGTGCCTAATGACACGTGCCCCCATTTCAACAAGGACATCCCTACCACAGAGCCTTAGCTCAAGAGGTGCCTTCCACCATCTTTCCTTGACGCTCTCACTGCCAAGCGTAAGAGCAGTCAACCTCACCACTGGTCTGACAAAGACCTTGTCAACGTGGCAAAGTACATGTCAAAGAAGCCACCTGTCAAAGGCATCACCCTCACTGTCCCCTCTTACAAAGAAAATTGACAACTTTGTGCTTCTGCCCGAGCATACAGAGAATGTGCGGCCGAAGAACGTGCTTGCACTCTAGCTGAGCAACATACCTACAAGCTGACTCTCGCTGAGCGGCTCGCCAAGCTTCCTCCACCCACTCCTGCTCCTGCTGCACCTAAACCGGTGTTGGTCAACTTCAAGAAGTTGTCACCAGTTGACCTCATTGGCATCTTTAGGCCAAAGCTTACTGCCGTCTGCACTTGCCTACAAGCTCTCACAGAGCTTCAGGAACTTCTCAACTGTGCAAACCCCAACCACCGCCGTGCACTACTCCACCTCGTCAACAAAGTCAATCGCTTCCTCAACTGACTTGACAAAATTGCACCTGTCACAGCAGCCCGCAAGTGGCAACGCTTAGACTGGGGTTGCAAAGCAATTGGGAAGGTCTTGTTCAAGCAGCTTTGTAAGAACTATAAGCTTAATGCAGTAAATAACAATAGCTACTTTGAGTGGATCTAGACAAATCCACAGTTTTGCCCACCACGTCTTGTAATAATTGTATACATTTCTTCGAGTCAAACACAGTTACCAACAACCACTTCTACAGAGGTCTATTCTACAAGTGTGACGACCAACCTTGTCCAGATTGATACACTCAGGCAGACTTCACTGAAGCCGTCAACAGCAAGTACTACTTTGAGCATCACCAGATGCTTAACAAAGACAATTTACGCCTCATCACATCACAAGACATGGATTCTAACCAGAGCCAGCAGAACGCTGCTCCTGACGCTGCTCCAGCTGCCGCTCCCAGCTTGAGCGCCCAGGACATTCTAAACGTGTTTGGCATTCTGACACAGAGAATGATGGACCTCACCAATTAAGTGGCTGCACTGACAGCAATTGCCACTGCCACTCATGTCTCCAGGGAACAGAGCCTTGTGGAGAAGCCGGTTTCCTTAAAAGGAAAGACATTGTTGGAAGCAAGGCTCTTCCGGCACACCTTCATAGTCTGGGCCCAAAATCAGGGCAAGGCTTTCTTCCAGCAAGACGCACAAGGACAAGTCCGGCTGGACAACAACGGCGCAAGGATCTTTGACCCTCATAAACTCATCACCAGCGCCTTGTCCTTCATGCAGGAGGATGCCGCTGATTGGGCTCGCCCTCACATCAAGGAATTGGGCAGTAGCAAACCAGCATTTGGAAATAGCTGGGATACTTTTATTGAAACATTCAAGGCAAAGTTTGAGCCTATTGACATGGTCACGGAGGCCAAAACCAAGGTTGCCGGCATGAGGCAGGGTAACAAGACGTTTGCTGCTGTTACAATCCGGCCCAACCACAAGAAAAGGGACTCTAAGCACCCAGATGACCCGGTTTGCAACCACTGCAGTGGTACCAGTCATTGGGGGTCCCTGTTTGCTTGAAAAAGCTCCAAGGCGTCCCTAAGGGACAAAAGGTTGCAGTAACCTTGTCAACCTTGTTGACTGCTGCCACTACAAAGCAAGACACATCCGACAACAAAGATGCTAAGATTGCTGCCCTCAAGGACATGCTGAAGCTTTGAAAGAAGCAAATGGACAAAATGGCGGCCAAAATCAACGCGGTGTTTTGAAACAGACTTGTGAAATAGCTGCAGCTGCGAGTCCCCTAGATACCCCATCCTTGTCTCCCTCATACTCTACCTCGTCCTCTGCCTTGTCTTCTTTGTGTACAAAGTCTATCCCCTGCCCATCGTCTATTATCTGCTCGTGTACTATATCGTTGCTAGATCGGCTGTCATCTTATTTCCGTGTACATGTACTAGTTAAAGGTCTGAATAGAAGCATTCGCGTTCCTGCTATGATTGATTCAGGAGCTACAGCTTTATTAATCAGTCACCAGTTTGTCAAGAAGCATAAGATTATTCAGCACCTGCTCAAAAGGGTCATCTCATTGCATAACATTGACGGAACTAAGAATAAAGCTGGCGGATTAACGCAATTCATTTGCCTTACACTCACAGTCGGAGATCACACAGAAAAGGCAGAGTTTCCTGTCATGGACTTAGGTCCAGAAGACGTCATTCTTGGGCTACCATGGCTCAAACACGTAAACCCTACTGTTAACTGGGCAAAAGGAGAATGACAATTCCGAGCGGCTCGGAAGAATCTCCTTGTAACAGTAAGGGTTACACTCACCAGATAGTTGATAAACTTGAGGGGGAGATAGTGAGATAGAGAGTAGAGTGTTGGTGAGAGTGTGTACTGGGGAGTACGAAGTAGTCCTTGATCAACAGAGTGGATCAGACTGAGGGGATATGCCCTCAGGAGTGCCTCTATATATACATGAAGGGGAGGACCCCAGGTACTACCCTAAGACCCCTAATACCTACATGAGTAAGCAAAGTAATTTACTCTACTAAGCATGCCCTATGCCCTAGTGGTGCCACTTCAATAATCAACCAATAGCAATTGTCCCCATGACCTGACCCCATGACCCAGTTCCAAGGCTAGACTTGTTCTAGCTTGTTCTAAGACAAGGCTAGACTTTTCCAGAAGGTTCTAAGAACTATGACATCATGTAATGGAATGTTCTATACTATGACATCATAGTTCCAGCATGTTCCACAAGGTTCCAGAGAGTTCTATCATGTGATACACAGATAAGGAAAGGAGTGCATCAGCGCATCAGAGACAGAAGGCACATCAGCGCATCAATTGATAGGCACTGAGAATAAGCGCCTGATAAGCGCCAGATAAGCGCTGGATAAGCGCCTAAATAGACGCCGGATAAGCGCTGGATAAATGCCTGATAAGTGCTTAAATATTCCCAATGATACCGTTGCCTGGTGTCGGGATGGCCCGACTAGCCCTTAATTTTCGCAATTTACCTCTTGTTTTTATCTGTAAAATTCCGGGCTGCAGCTCAGTTGCAACCTTCTCTGCATAAACTCCCTTTCCACGTCTATTAAGCGCCCGTATCACGTGGCTTAGACGCTCCACATGGTTACATTACTTGCTACTACGTCACACTGGCATGTGACTTAGCTTAAGTAAGACCATATTGCTACAAGCACGTGGCTCAGCCCATAGCTAGGGTTTGACTTCATAGATACTGTTCACATGGGCTCCTTATTGTTCTTTCCCTATTGTTCTCTTTATGGAAGGATGTTCTCACAGGTGTGGGAATGGAATACAATAGTTGGTCTCCTTTTAAATAGATTCTCTCACGAGTAGAGTTCTTTGCAAGGTCTAGACAATAGCTATTGTTCTCCTTTAGGTAGTTCTTTTTTTCTTTATTCATACGGCTTCTTGCAAAGCCTGCCCTCAACATGGTCTGTGCGCAGGTCCCTTAAGTCTATATAAGATGCTGCATGTACGCTCCTAGCCCCCCATCTTGATCTCTTGGTCTTTACGGGGCTAGGTAAGCAAACCCCTCTTGTACTACATAGCTGGTAGTCACAATACTAAGTTGGTCTTTACTGGGCTAGACATCTGCATAAGGTTTATAACTGGTGAGAGTATTGAGCTTCACGCCTACCACCACCACTTTGCCGTCATCCACTTCGTGTCCCTGTTTGTCACTTCGAGCCTTGTCTCCGTGTCATTAGGTTGAGATTGTTGTGAAACCCTGGGTTCCCCATTCCCACCATTTAAAAAAGTTTATTCCTGTTTGCCAAGTACGTCTCCGGTCATTCCATACCATTGAGCTACTACTTACGTCGTGTGTTTCTACTCCCTGCATTGTTCAATGCCCAAGGACACGTGCACCCGTTTTTCCAAGGACCTCTCTACAAACGAGCCTCAGCTCAAGAGGTGCCTCCCCCCATCTTTCCTCAACGCTCTCGTTGCCAAACGTAAGAGTGGTCAACCTCATCACTGGTCTGACAAAGACCTCGTCAACGTTGCGAAGTACGTATCAAAGAAGCCGCCTGTCAAAGGCATCACCCTCACCGTTCCCTCTTACAAGGAAAATCAACAACTTCGTGCTTCTGCCCGAGTATACGGAGAACGTGCAGCCGAGGAACGTTCTCGAAATCTTGCTGAGCAACAGACTCACAAGCCTACTCTTGCTGAGCGGCTCACCAAGCTTCCTCCGCCCACTCCTGCTCCCGCTGCACCCAAACTGGTATTGATAGACTTCAAGAAGTTATCACCGGTTGACCTCACCGGCATCTTCAGGCCAAAGCTTACCGCTGTCTGTACCCGCTTACAAGCTCTCACAGAGCTTCAAGAACTCCTCAACTGCGCAGAGCCTGACCACCGCTGTGCACTATTCCAGCTCATGAACAAAGTCAATCGCTTCCTCAACCAACTTGACGAGGTTGCACCGGTTGTATCAATCTAACTTGGTCTTTACTGGGCTAGATACCTGTATAAGGTTTATAGTTGGTGAGAGCATTGTGCTATACGCCTGCCACCACCTCGTTGTTGTCTTCCACTCTGTGTCCCTAGTTGCTACATCGAGCTCCGTCTCCGAGACATTAGGTCGAGATCGTTGTGTAAACCCTGGGTTCCCCCATTCCCACCGTTTTAAAAAAAGTTTATTCCTGTTTGACGAGTATGTCTCCGGTCTCTTCATACCGTTAATCTACGCTTACGTCGTCCGTTTCTACCCCCTGCGCGTTGTTTAGTGCCTAAAGACACGCGCCCCCGTTTCTCTAAGACCCTCCCACCTACTGAGCCTCAGCTCAAGAGGTGTCTTCCTCCATCTTTCCTCAACGCTCTCGCTGACAAGCGTAAGAGTGGTCAACCTCATTGTTGGTCTGACAAAGACCTGGTCAACGTTGCCAAGTACGTATCCAAGAAGCCGCCTGTCAAAGGCATCACCCTCACCGTTCCCTCATATGAGGAAAATTGCCAACTCTGTGCCTCTGCACAAACATACGGAGAACAAGCTGCTGAGGAGCGTGACCGCACCTTAGCTGAGCAACAAACCCACAAGCTCACTCTTGCAGAGCGACCAGCAAAGCTTCCTGCACCAACTCCCACCCCCGCAGCACCCAAGCCGGTACTCATCGACTTTAAAAAGTTGTCACCGGTAGATCTTGTTGGTATCTTCAGGCCAAAACTTACTGCCGTCCGCACTCGCTTGCAAGCTCTCACGGAGCTTGAAGAACTCCTAAACCGCGCCAACCCCGACCACCGTCGCGCGCTGCTTCACCTTGTCAACAAGGTCAATCGTTTCCTCAACCGAGTCGACAATCTCGCACCCGTCACAGCAGACCGCAGGTGGCAGCTCCTGGACTGGGGTTGCAAAGCAATTGGGAAAGTTTCCTTCAAGCAGCTTCGTAAAAACTACGATAGAGTTTTAGCACAACTTAACGTAGTCAATAGTGATAGCTACTTCGAGTGGATTTAGACAATCCACGGTTTTTTGCCCATCACGTCGTCTAGCCTCCCTTGCTACAATTACATACACTTCTTCGATTCGAGTGCTCTCACAGACGACCACTTCTACGAAGGCATATTCTAAAAGTGTGACAAACAACCGTGCCCAAATCGGTACACTCAGGCAGACCCAACAGAAGCGGTCAACAGCAAATACTACTCTGAGCACCACCAGACTCCGAATGAAGACAATCTCCTCCTAATCACCAAAGAAGACATGGATCCCAACCAGCCTGCTGCCCCAGTTGCCAACCTGAGCCAGCAAGACGTCTTAAATATGTTGGGCATCCTGACACAAAGGATGGTTGATCTTACCAATCAGGTGGCTGCACTTGCCGCCGCACAGATGCCAGCGGTTGCCGCTGCTACACACACTTCTTGAGAGAGAAGTATCGTTGAGAAGCCAGTCTCCTTCAAGGGGAAAACATCATCAGAAGCCAGGCTCTTCCGTCACGCTTTTATTGTCTGGGCCCAGAACCAGGGCAAGGCGTTCTTCCAGCAAGACGCCCAAGGCCAGGTCCGGCTAGACAACAACGGTGCAAGGATCTTTGATCCCCACAAACTAATCACCAGCGCCCTGTCCTTCATGCAGGAGGACGCCGCTGATTGGGCTCGCCCTCACATTGAGGAGTTAGCCAATAGCTAACCAGCATTTGGAAATGACTGGGACATGTTTGTTGAGGCTTTCAAAGCCAAATTTGAGCCTATAGATGCTGTCATGGAGGCCAAGACAAAAGTCGCCAACATGAAGCAAGGGAACAAGACTTTTGCCGCCCACATCTCCGAGTTTGAGACATGGGCCCCTTGCACTGGCTGGAGCCAGCAGGACCTCTTTGATTGTCTCAAGTTGAGCTTGAGCACCGAGTACTTGCAATGCGTCTTGTACTTTCAGACCCGCGCCGCCACCTATGACGCACTCAAAGACCAATGCAAAGCGGTCGATGCTCAGCTCGCCGACTTGCAAAACAGCACGGGCAAGGTCATAGTGGACAGCTCGTCAGGGCACGGCAAGTCCCATCAGCAGGCATTCCGCGATCCCAACGCTATGGAGATCAATGCCTCCCGTTTCTCTGCCTCGTTCAACTCGCTCTTTGCGGGTCTGGGCAAGCAGGAGATCTTCCAGAAATGGAAGAAGGAGATGAGCAAGCGCTGCTCGGTTTGTGGGTCCGAGAACCACAAGAAAAGGGACTCAAAGCACCCTGATGACCCAGTCTGCAACCACTGCGGTGGCATCAGACACTTGGGGGCAGTTTGCCTGAAACGGCTCCAAGGTGTCCCTAAGGGACAAAAAGTTGCTGCTACCTTGTTGACCTCGTCGACTACTACCCCGGCGAAGCAAGACGCATCCAATGACAAGGATGCTAAGATTGCGGCACTCAAGGACATGCTTGACATCCAAAAGAAGCAAATGGATGAGATGGCAGCCAAAATCAATGCGGTTTTTTGAAGCGGACTTGTGACACAGCCGCAACTGCGAGTCCCCCAGATACCCTATCCCTGCCTCCTTTGTCCTCCTCGTCTTCTGCCTTGTCTTCCTCGTGTACAACGTCTACTCCATGCCCGTCGTCTACTATCTCCTCATGTACTATATCGTTGCTAGATCGGTTATCATCTCATTTCCGAATACATGTACTAGTTAAAGGTCTGAATAGAAGCATTCGCATTTCTGCTATAATTAATTCAGAAGCTACGTCTTTATTCATTAGTCACCAGTTTGTCAAGAAGCATAAGGTTATTCAGCACCTGCTCAAAAGGGTCATCTCATTGCATAACATCGATGGAACTAAGAATAAAGCTGGCGGATTAACACACTTTGGTTGCCTTACGCTCACAGTCGGAGATCACACAGAAAAGGCAGAACTTCTCGTCACAGACCTATGTCCAGAAGACGTCATTCTTGGGCTGTCACGGCTCAAATGTGTAAACCCCACCGTTAACTGGGAAAAAGGAGAGATGACAACTCCGAGCAGCTCGGAAGAATCTCCTGATGAACCTTTCCAGAAGGTTGACGGTAACCGCAAAGAACATAAGCAGTGGGTCAAAGCCGGTATCATCCAAGCCACCACTGACAAAGTCTGGTGTATGGCCGGCTTTACCTACTCTACTAAACTTGCTGCCGAAGCAAACAAAGCTAAAGCTCAGTGCTCCTTCGAAGACATCGTTCCATCAGAGTATCACAGACACGCTAAAGTCTTCTCTGAGGAAGAGTCTAGTTGGCTAGCCCAGCATCAGCCCTGGGACCTTCAATTGATCTCAAACCAGACGCTCCTGAGACCATCAAATCAAACGTTTATCCTATGCCTCTGAACGAACAAGCCGAGCTTGACAAGTTCATTCAGGAGAACCTATCAAAAGGTTACATCACGCCTTCCAAGTCTTCAATGGCTTCTCCAGTCTTCTTCATCAAAAAGAAGGACAACAAACTCCGACTTATTCAGGACTACTGTAAACTCAACAACATCACTGTAAAGAACCGCTACCCTCTACTACTTGCCACCGACATCATCAACAAGCTCAAGGGTGCAAAGATCTTCACAAAGTTTGATGTTTGTTGGAGATATCACAATGTCTGCATCAAAGAAGGAGACAAGTACAAAGCGGCCTTTGTTACCAACCGAGGACTCTTTAAACCTAAAGTCATGTTCTTTGGTCCCACGAACTCACCCGCTACCTTCCAAGCTCTGATGAACAACATCTCTGCTGACCTCGTCGCCGAGGGCAAGGTGGCTGTCTATCTAGATGACATCTTGATCTAGAGCAACAACCTGACAGAGCACCGCAAGGTTGTACATGAAGTCCTCAAGCGACTTCAGCAACACAATCTGTATCTTTGTCCGGAAAAGTGCGAGTTTGAGAAATCTGAGATTGAGTACCTTGGATTGATTATTTGCGCCGGCGAGGTAGCTATGGACCCTGTCAAAGTCCAAGCAGTTTCTACATGGCCCACACCCAAGAAAATCAAAGAAGTTAGAGGGTTCATAGGGTTTGCCAACTTCTACCAACGCTTCATCCAAGACTTCTCAAAGCATGCGCGGCCCCTACACAACCTTACTAAGAAGAATGTACCGTTCGTCTGGGGTCCAGCACAAGAGACTGCCTTCACGTTGCTAAAGAAGGCCTTTACCACTAAGCCTATCTTGGCAGTCTGGGACCCTGAACTCCCTACACGTCTAGAAGTCGATGCTTCGGGCTATGCGACCGGTGGAATCATCTCCCAGAAATCAAAGGAAGATGGATTCTACCACCCTATTGCCTACAAATCCGCATCTATGACTGAAGCTGAGCGTAACTACAAAATCTTTGATCGGGAGATGTTAGCCATCACCGAGGCTCTCAAAGATTGGCGCCACTACCTTGAGGGGCTCAAGGAACCATTTGAGATCTGGACAGATCACGCGAACCTGCAGTACTGGAAAACTGCGCAACACCTCACTCGACGTCAAGCACGTTGGTCACTACTCTTGGCTGACTTCGACTTCGTGTTGGTACACAAGCCCGGTAGTACCATGATACACGCTGATCCCCTTTCTCGTCTTCACTCTCATGCTGTCACGGACGAAGAAGACAACAAGGATCAGGTGGTACTGAAACCGGAACACTTCCGGATCCTTGCTACCAGTGCCCTCGCCACTGCTTCTCCACTTGAATCAAAGATCTGAGAATGCACGGAGCAAGAAGCAGAAGTCGCACAAGCTCTTGCTACCCTTCAAAAGAAGGGTCCTCGCAAACTTGTCGGCGGTTTACTCGAATGGGAAGAGAGTGACGGACTCATCTATTACGAGGGAAAACTCTATATCCCTAATAACAAAGAGCTCCGTTATGAAATAGTCAAATCTTGCCATGACACCCCCGCCGCTGGTCATCCAGGAAAACATGGCACCATAGAGCTAGTCTCACGACACTATTGGTGGCTGAAGATGAATGCCTTTGTAGAGACTTACGTACTAGGCTGTGATTGCTGTCAACGCTATAAGTCAGCTCCGCACCCTAAAGCAGTACTACAGCCTCAGGAAACTCCGGCCGGACCTTGGGGACACATCGGAGTAGATCTCATCACTCAGCTACCACCTTCTAAGGGATTTGATTCGATCGTGGTCTACGTCGACTATTACTCCGATCAAATACACATCATCCCTACCACCACTAAGGTTAACGCTGAGGGGATTGCCGATCTACATTACAAAGAAGTATTCCAACTTCACGGCATTCCCAAGAAGGTGTTCTCTGACCGAGGACCCCAGTTTGCAGCGCGCTTCATGCATGCGCTCTATCACCGCTTAGGCATAGAGACTGGTTTTACAACCGCCTATCATCTGCCGGCGGCTGAGTTTGCACTCAACTCGCGAGTACATGCGGGTAATTCACAAACACCGTTTGAGGTCATCTACGGATATCGCCCCGACTTCACCATACCAGTTGGCAAGCGAAGCAATATCCCGTCGCTTGATGAGCGCCTTGACAACATGGCTCGAGTACGCAAAGAGACCGAAGCAGCTCTTCGTCTAAGCAAAGAAAAGATGAAGCAACTTTATGAGTCTGAGAAGTGCTCTCCACGCGTCTTCCAAGTAGGGGACATGGTCTGGCTAAACGCTAAGAATGTCCAGATTCACCAGGCTACCCCTAAACTCGGTCCTCGACAACTCGGCCCATACAAGGTCATCAAACACATTGGCGATCTCAATTACAAACTCGATCTACCCAGCTATCTCTGAATCCACCCCGTCTTCCATATCAACCGTCTAAGTCCCTGGCACGACAACAGCAAAGACGTACCTCCACCTCCTGATCCTATTGTCATAGAAGGAGAAGAACAGTACGTCGTCGAAAAGGTGCTAGACAGCAGGCTACACGGACGTTGGAAGAAATTGCAATTCCTTGTCAAATGGGAAGGATATTCAGACGGACACAATAGCTGGGAACCAATAGAAAACCTTGAGAATAGTCAAGAAGCGATTGACAATTTCTACAAAACAAACCCTGGAGTGCCCCGGGTCATCAAAGCTTCACTCTTTGCAGATCTCCGCTTGCACTTTTGGGAATTCAATACCCAGACCGACCCTGCTTTCCTTCGCACGAGCTATCCATCTACATACAATCTTAGCTGGGATGAAGGCAAACATATCAGTCTGGATATCTCAAGAACATCACACTGACGAGTAACATCGAGTCAACAACACCAGAAGGGGAGAAACTTCCTAGCATCCTTCTGAGTAGACCATCGGGGCAATTCTGCTGAATCCCTGTAGACAGGTAGAAGACCTCTATCACCACAGCACAGTGATGCTTCGCGAGGATGTTCAATTTTAGGAGGGGGGTAATGTTGTGGATGGCCCGACTAGCCCTTAATTTTCGCAATTTACCTCTTGTTTTTATCTGTAAGACTCCTGGCTGCAGCTCAGTTGCAACCTTCTCTGCATAAACTCCCTTTGCACGTCTATTAAGCGCCCGTATCACGTGGCTTAGACGCTCCACACGGTCACATTACTTGCTAATATGTCACACTGGCATGTGACTCAGCTTAAGTAAGACCACATGGCTACAAACACATGGCTCAGCCCATAGCTAGGGTTTGACGTCATAGATACCGTTCACATGGGCTCCTTTTGTTCTTTCTCTATTGTTCTCTTTATGGAAGGATGTTCTCACAGGTGTGGGAATGGAATACAATAGTTGGTCTCCTTTTAGATAGATTCTCTCACGGGTAGAGTTCTTGGCAAGGTCTAGACAATAGCTATTGTTCTCCTTTAGGTAGCTCTTTTGTTCTTCGTTCACATGGCTTCTTGAAAAGCCTGCCCTCAACATGGTCTGTGTGTAGGTCCCTGAAGTCTATATATACTGCTGCATCTATGCTCCTAGCCCTTCATCTCGACCTCTTGGTCTTCACTGGGCTAGGTAAGCCACCCCCTCTTGTACTATATAGCTGGTAGTACAAATACTAACTTGGTCTTTACTGGGCTAGATACTTGTATAAAGTTTGATAGCTGGTGAGAGCACTGTGCTACACGCCTGCCACCACCTTCTCGTCAATATCCACATTGTGTCCCTGTCTGTCACGTCAAGCCCTGTCTCTGTGTCAAGAACAGCTTTTATTACTGCCTTGCCTACAATACTGAACTGTTAATTATTCTAGGTTACTTCATTATTTTGAACAGCTTTCGTTACTAACATGACCAGAACACTCAATTTTTGATAGTTTTGAATCCTCACTTTCATCCGTGGACTGGTTACTGTCACAGATTTTCAAGGTTTCTACAAGACTTGCCTTACCAGGCAACGGTATTATTGGGAATATTTAAGCGCTTATCCAGCGCTTATCTGGCGCTTATCAGGCGCCTATTCCGGCGCTTATTCTCAGTGCCTATCAATTGATGCGCTGATGCGCCTTCTGTCTCTGATGCGCTGATGCGCTCCTTTCCTTATCTGTGTATCACATGATAGAACTCTCTGGAACATTGTGGAACATGCTGGAACTATGATGTCATAGTATAGAACATTCCATTAGATGATGTCATAGTTCTTAGAACCTTCTGGAAAAGTCTAGCCTTGTCTTAGAACAAGCTAGAACAAGTCTAGCCTTGGAGCTGGGTCATGGGGTCAGGTCATGGGGACAATTGCTATTGGTTGATTATTGAAGTGGCACCACTAGGGCATAGGGCATGCTTAGTAAGGTAGATTACTTCGCTTACTCATGTAGGTATTAGGGGTCTTAGGGTAGTACCTGGGGTCCTCCCCTTCATGTATATATAGAGGCACTCCTGAGGGCATATCCCCTCAGTCTTATCCACTCTGTTGATAAAGGACTACCTTGTACTCTCCAGTACTTCGCTCACCACACCTCTTACACTCTATCTCACTATCTCCCCTTCAAGTTTAACAACTATCTGGTGAGTGTAACCTTAACTGTTACAGTTACCAATAATTAATTTTGTTCTGAATTTAATTGAAGTCAATTTATCATCGATAACAGGATTTCTCACCTTGTTGCCAAAGGACTGACTTTTTAAAAGTCAACTTGAACTCTTACTTTTTTAAGTAATTTTGCTTGCAAATAGTATTTTGTTACTAACTTGGGTAAAAGACTTACTTGATGAATAATTTTATCAACTAACTTGCCCATATTGCTTACTTTTATGATTGATTTTGGATTCTCACCTGTATTAGTAACATATTGCTTATAATAGCTTATCTACCACAAATGCTTACTTTGGTAAGTAGTTATGGACTGGTAACAAATTTCATTAGTAACTTGCCAGGAATACCTACTGTCACGGAGACAGAGCTTGACGCAGCAACTAGGGACAAGATGTGGAAGACAATGACAAGGTGGTGGCAGGTGTGTAGACAACGCTCTCACCAACTATACACCTTGTTCAGGTAGCTAGCCCAGTAAAGACCAAGTTAATATTCAGTCTGCCAGCTATGTAGTACAGAGGAGGTTTGCTTACCTAGCCCAGTAAAGACCAAGAGGTTGAGATGGGGGGCTAGGAGCGCACATGCAGCAGTATATATAGACTTCAGGGACCTGCGCACAGACCATGTTGAGGGCAGGTTTTGCAAGAAGCCATATGAACAAAGAAAAAAAGAACTACCTAAAGGAGAACAATAGCTATTGTCTAGACTTTGCCAAGAACTCTACTCGTGAGAGAATCTATCTAAAAGGAGACCAACTATTGTATTCCATTCCCACACCTGTGAGAACATTCTTCCATAAAGAGCACAATAGGGAAAGAACAAAAGGAGTCCATGTGAACGGTATCTATGATGTCAAACCCTAGCTATGGGCTGAGCCATGTGGTTGTAGCCATGTGGTCTTACTTAAGCTAAGTCACATGCCAGTGTGACGTAGTAGCAAGTAACGTGACCATGTAGAGCATCCAAGCCATGTGATACGGGCGCTTAATAGTTGTGCAAAGGAGTTTGTGCATAGAAGGTTGCAACTGGGTTGCAGCCCGGAGTTTTACACATAAAAACAAGAGGTATATTGCGAAAAATAAGGGCTATTTGGGCCATCCACGACACTTACTTGTACAAGTAATTTTATTACTAGTAACTAACTTTGCTACCTACGTGTCTGTATTGCAAAACCCAAGTTGTAACCCAGTGGGTCATAAAGTCACATTGTTGCTAGGCCGTGTTTGTTATGCTGATGACCTGAGAAAATCTGTAGCAAATGGATTAGCTGAGTTTCAATCTGAGTCTGGGCAATCTTTTCAAGTATGTGGCCATAACTTCCTCAATTCTCCTCTGAATTGGAAGATTTTGTTACCAGCCCATTGGCAAGACATAGGGCTATCCCCAATGGTGTATAATCTGTACCCATATGTGCCCATTTGCCAGCTGTGAAAATCAAAAACTGTATTTTGATGGGAAAATGGGATCCATCACAAAGCTTTGAAGGGCTAGTAACAAAGTCAATGTAGTCCTATCAATTTGATTCATCTCACTATTACAGAATCTGTTACAAATTCCCACACTTTGGGGGACAGTTGCGTTACATCTACGGAGACATCAAAGCAGTTGCCTGCACTGGAACAATTCTACTTCAATGTGCAGGCATGTCAAATACCTTCAGTTTGTGTGCCCACCAGTAAGCCTGTCTGTACAGTTCCGGTTTGTAATGTATCAATTTCCCCAATGCTTCCACTAAGGCCAGCTTTTCCTCTCTGTTGTATGGTTTTCCAGGATCAGGGGTATTGAGAAGCCGCCTAATAGGCCCATTAACAGCTGCAAACTGTAACAGCTCGTATGAAGGTGGATCAACTGAGCAGTGAAGTTTTGTTAGAGACTTTTTGATGAATAGCATGCAGAGTGGGAGTCACCTTTTGGGTCCCATTTATGAAGCAGTGCTTCATTTTTCTCTGTAGATCCCTTTCCGTCTGAAGATAGTTGGTGAGATTGATTTGAGCAACATCATGCAGACTGGGAAAGCCACCTTTTGGTCTATGGGGGTTGAGGTTCAGAACATTTCTGAGCCAGCGTCCCTCCAGCAATTTGTTGGTATTCCTGGAGGCAATTGAATATTGGTGTTCTCTCTTGCAGAATGGGGCAGCAGCCACAGTCACTGTATGGAGTGCACCAGTAGCAATGATTGCAACCAGAACTAAAGAGGTTGAGAACCGCATGAACAGTATAGGAATTGGATCTGGAAGGGTTGTTTGAAGAGTTCAGAAAGACAGTAAGATTGCTAACTGTGAGATGACTTCAATACAATGACCCAAGGTGAGTGCAGCAAAAAACTGATGTACTTACAGACCAGCACTAAAGCAATGAAAAGGACCAGAGCAATGAGGGAGTACTAAGGTACAACAATGTTGGCAAGGGGCTTAATATGCTCATGTCTCATGTGCAGTGCTGATGAAACAAACACATTTGTATGCTTCCAGACAGGATACACGGGTTGGAGATGTCTGAACCTAGCTCCTGTCTGTAGGACATGTACTACTTGGAGTTTTGATGGTCAAATGCTGTGTTGTTTCACTGATGTATCATCACCAAGTGTGTTGGGAAAATGTCCACAAGCTCCCTGTTGTTGGGTGAGTGCCTGTCTGGTTACAATTCCTGAAGAATGAAGAATAATTGTCCCAGTGTGCACCAGCACATTGATGCCTTTTCAGATGTGACCCTTTTGTCCCCCAAAGTGTGGGAATTTGATGGCAGAATACAGACAGTAACAGTGTCAATAACAAAACAATGAATCCAGCTGATGGCATCACACTGGCCTTGTTATCAGCCCTTTATAACTAGTGTTAGCAAGGCCGGCAAGCGGCAAGTACAATCCCTGAAGATTGAATGAAATATTACTTTTTGAGCCAGATTTGTAAGTAAACTTGGTGCTGGTAGCAGCCTGAACAGGTAATTTTGTTGGGAATAGCTTCTTCAAGGAGTCATGTTTAGTAAGTCGGTGGTTTGTCTTCACTGGAGCACACAATCATTCATGAAAGAAGAGGGACTGTGCTGTATTGTTTGAAGTGCAACAATGGGTGTGGGCACAGAATTCAAACATGTTTGTGGAGTAGAGCATGGAGATTAAGATTGTTTGACATGTGTCTTCTTCTTAATGGTGTTGAATTATATTAGATACTCTAGATAAAACTTGGTAAACTGCAGGAGCAGGGCTACAAGTGATTATGTTATTGATAGCAAATTGAAAAACCATATAGCGTGAAATAGTCAATTGCACCGGTGACTTTGTTACTAAACAGAACCTCAGTAAACAACTCTGTTCCTGGTAAGGATCTTACCAAGCTGTCTGGTCATGAATATTGACTGTATTACGGGCATTTGCTATTGGTGACGCCTTTGATAGGCAACTTGATCTGGGATAAAGTGACTGTACTACAATTGATAAGTTTGGTTGCAGGAAAAGGAGCCATACATTGATGAAGGTAGTCACCAGTGGTAGCAAGGGGCTTCACCTATCTTGTCATTAATCTTGTGCGGTGTTCACTGCTGATTCTAGAAAATGACTTGCTTCAAGAATGAAGGGCTGGAGGGTGTCTCATTAGATCAATTGCTAGAACATGTTACATGTGTCCTGTTGATGTCTGTACTGCCTCACCCCCATTGGAGCTGCCACAGGCTGTGTTCTGATTGTAACTCCTACTTATAGAGCAACTGGTGGCTTTGAAACTGTATGGAAGAATCAAAGGCAGTGCTTTATGCTGACGCAACCACATCCTGTTGATGTCTGATCTGCTTCAGCCCCATTGAACTGCCACAGGCTATTTTCTGATTTTAATTCCTCCTTAGAGAGCAACTTATGGTTGTGAAACCTTGTGCAACAATCCGACGCAGTGCTTGCTGCTGATGCAACCATGTCCTGTTGATGTCTGAACTACTGCCACAGGCTGTGTTCTGATTGTAACTTCTGCTTAGAGAGTAGTGGTTAGTAAAACCTTGTGAACCAATTGAATGCAGTGCTTGCTGCCAATGCAACCATGTACTGTTGATGTCTGAACTGCTTCACCCCCATCAAAACTGCCACAGCTGTAACTCCTGCTTGGAACTCAGTGGTTGTGAAACTTTGTGGAATAATTGAATGCAGTGCTGGCTGCTGATGAAACCACGTCCAGCTGATATCTGTGCTACCTCACCCCCATTAGCGCTGCCACAGGCTGTGTTCTGATTGTAACTCCTGCTGATAGAGCAACTGGTGGCTTTGAAACTGTATGGAAGAATCAAAGGCAGTGCTTTATGCTGACGCAACCACATCCTGTTGATGTCTGATCTGCTTCAGCCCCATTGAACTGCCACAGGCTATGTTTTGATCTTAATTCCTCCTTAGAGAGCAACTCATGGTTGTGAAACTTTGTGCAACAATTCAATGCAGTGCTTGCTGCTGATGCAACCATGTCCTGTTGATGTCTGAACTGCCTCACCCCCATTGGAACTGCCACAGGCTGTGTTCTGATTGTAACTCCTGCTTAGAGAGCAACTCACAGTTGTGAAACTTGTGGAACAATCAAATGCAGCACTCACTGCTGATGCAGCCACAAATTTACATTGTCCAACAATGTAGGGGTTGAAAATTTGTAGTTAGCTTCCAAAGTACTGGTAATCCTTGCTCAGAGCCAACACTATGTATGGCATGTCTTCTAATTGTCTTCCTTGCTCAGAGAGCAAGCAATGTCTGTAGATTGCTGCACATCAACCTGACCAGAATTTGACATCATTTGCCAGCAGGAGTGGAGTTTGAATCTGAGTCTGGATGACTTTTTTCAGTAGACTGGCCATAACTTGCTCAATTCCACTTCAATTGACAGGATGTTTGTACCAGGATGTTGCCACAAGATAGGGCTATCCAATGGTGTATTATTTCCACAGATTTTTACCCATATGCAAGTCTGTAAAAATCAGAAACTGCATTTTGATTGCAAAAGTGATCTGATACAAAGTTATGAAGAGCTGATAACAAGGCCAGTGTGATGCCATCAGCTGTATTCATTGTTTTGTTATTGACACTGTTACTGCCCGTATTCTGCCATCATTCAGGAATTGTACTTTGTATCACATCACTTTTGCAATCAAAATGCAGTTTCTGATTTTCACAGACTTGCATATGGACACAAATCTGTACAAATGATACACCATTGGATAGCCCTATCTTGAGGCAACATCCCGGTACAAACATCTTGTGAATTGAAGTGGAATTGAACACGTTATGGCCAGTCTACTGAAAAAAGTCATCCAGACTCAGATTCAAACTCCACTCCTGCTGGCAAATGATGTCAAATTCTGGTCAGGTTGATGTGCAGCAATCTACAGACATTAGTGGAGTTCAGAGTAGGTTGATTATCAGTGATTCCAGGTCTGATTAAGTGGTGATTTTTCTTGCCATTAATTTTCTTAATCAGACTATGAATCGCAGTGCACTCTGAACACCCCATCACACAATGCTGATTCTGCCTGATCCTCCAACACAACATAAGTAATTCACTCTAACACAACATAAGTAATTCCCTCATTATCTCAATTCAGTCACCCTGCCAAACACTCCTTTTATCCCTGGCAATTGCCTCCGGGAGCACCACGACCATGTCTCTTTCTAAACGTCTGGGAACAAGACTAGGAGACAATCTGAGGGCAGCCAAAGGCAACACAAACCAGAAACACATGTTGTGTTCCGAGAGTTTAATCTATATTGTCAGTTCCTTTCGTGCCATTGCAAGAAGATGGAATTTACGGGATACGTGCCTTCCTTGCCAAAGTAGGTATTGACTCTGCTCAGGTAAGTATTAGCACACAAAGCTGGATATCCATATTGACATACAAGAGGAAGTAAATCGATTCCTACACATTTCCCTGGGTCTTTGATCGCACGTTATTCTTCCCCAAGTTTAAACAGCAACTTGCCCACAATCTTGTTGCCAGGAGTCGCAAGCTCAGTTTGTGCCGCCTGAGCTCCCTCAGCGGTGAACAGGAACATCTTCTCATCCAAATCTTGAAGAGCCCACTCCTAAGCGCATCCACGAGTTCGACAGAGTAGGGATGCACTTTGTGATAATATAGTTTCCCATGCTGAACAGTTGGACTGTGTACCCCGCTTCCATACCCGACACCCGACATCCCGCCAACGTCAAACGAGTTCAGGTACGTTGGTGCAGTTGCATCAGAAGCAGCAGCAGCAGCAATGTCCAAATGAAGCACCACAGATATTGTCAGTGGCTGACATACTAACCCACTGCGCGTGCACGTTGCCAAACGTGAGATCCAATGGACTCGTTGGTAGTGAGTCTGTGTAACCTTTGTTGCCGTTGCGGATGAGGCATGGAATGGGTGGGATGTTGTACGGTGACGTTCGTGGATGAGGCCTGGAGCGGGTGGAATGTTGTATGGTAACGGTGTCGACGGCAATGCTGCTCGTGACCCCGAGTATGTTGAGTGTGAGTGTAGGTGCTGTATGCACCTACTTGCATAGAGGAAGCAGGTGGGATGTCGTATGGTGACAGTTGCAGATGAGGCCTGGAGTGGGTGTGGGGTTGTCAAGCAGACCGAGTCACAAAACGTTGTGTGTGGTGGAGGGCGGACAGGAATTGGTAGCATGTAGCAAGGTATGCGCATCCTTGCAGGATTTTTGAGCAAGACCCAGGGATTGATTAACAGTAATATAGAGCCTAAACTGGGAGGGTTGGTTGTGCGTACGGGTGACAGGGAGACAAGGCTCGATGTGACAAACAGGGACACGAAGTAGATGACGACGAAGTGGTGGTGGTAGGCGTGAGGCTCAATACTCTCACCAGCTATAAACCTTATGCAGATGTCTAGCCCAGTAAAGACCAAGTTAGTATTGTGACTACCAGCTATGTAGTACAAGAGGGGTTTGCTTACCTAGCCCAGTGAAGACCAAGAGGTCGAGATGGAGGGCTAGGAGCATAGATGCAGCAGTATATATAGACTTCAGGGACCTACACACAGACCATGTTGAGGGCAGGCTTTTCAAGAAGCCATGTGAACGAAGAACAAAAGAGCTACCTAAAGGAGAACAATAGCTATTGTCTAGACCTTGCCAAGAACTCTACCCGTGAGAGAATCTATCTAAAAGGAGACCAACTATTGTATTCCATTCCCACACCTGTGAGAACATCCTTCCATAAAGAGCACAATAGGAAAAGAACAAAAGGAGTCCATGTGAACGGTATCTATGATGTCAAACCTTAGCTATGGGCTGAGCCATGTGGTTGTAGCCATGTGGTCTTACTTAAGCTAAGTCACACGCCAGTGTGACGTAGTAGCAAGTAACGTGACCATGTAGAGCGTCCAAGCCATGTGATACGGGCACTTAATAGATGTGCAAAGGAGTTTGTGCAGAGAAGGTTGCAACTGAGCTGCAGCCCGGAGTTTTACAGATAAAAACAAGAGGTAAATTGCGGAAATTAAGGGCTAGTCGGGCCATCCACGACAACGGGGAGGGAAAGCAATGTCATGTGCAATGAAAACAGCAGAACGACAAGGCCGGATATTGCATAGGCGGCGCAAGCAAAGCACGTATCCCATAATGTCCTTGAGGCAGCGTGTGACAAAGGAAAGTACGAGGCAGGGACACTGAGCCCATTCTGTCCTGACGCTCCGTTGTATATCATGAACGTCGTGATATTCCTGTTGGACGCGTCCGCGTTTTGGAGTGTGCTAAAGGCGGAAGAGACAGTGGCAAAGGAATACGTGAAATCTGCCTGGAAAAAGCGGACTCCGAGATGTTTGTAGAGCGCTATGAGCTGAGGATAGTAGCCTGAGATGAGTTCAGTATGCTGCACGGGCGATTTGGGGTTTGTGTACATACCACCTTGGAAGGAGTGCATTGGTACGTCTATTCTTTTCTCCGTTGTCAAGTCTTGGCCGGGTAGTGTGACATTGACCGAGTGCAAGTCCATCCCCAGAAATGCAGCCTGCGGATTCAAAAGTCATGGTCAGCAAGGGTCCTGTAACGCACAATTGACTCGCTGTTCATCTTGGCAAGCTTAGCAGTATGTGAACACCAATTTCGGACTAGCCTTGCTGATGCTGCAACTTATGGTTCAGCCACAATATATGACAAATGAGTGGCAGCTATGTACCATATCTCCCTAATTTGAGTAGTATATAGCGTCGGCTATTAACAATACATGGTACCACATTTGCATGGGTCCTAACTTTTTTCCTGTTTATACATTCAGCAAAAAATGAGGCCAAACCAACAATGCTCTTGTATTTATAGGAGTAGTATATACACGGGAGCTACACAATTGGTTCTCATTGTTGTGTGTGCAACCCACATGGAAGCAATGGGGAATGACCTCATTTGGTCGGACATACCCCCATGTATAGCAGTGTCGTTTGTGTATGTGCTGAGATGTCTTGCCACGCCTTTTACGTACCAGCACATATATATAGCAGAGGGTGTTTAGGATACATAAAACAATATTTGCATGTGTACCAATTACTCTGCGATGATGTATTCAGTGTGAAATGCATTTGAACCAAGGTTCATTTTGCATTCATGGGAGCGCAATATACACGGGAGCTACACAATTGGTTCCCATTGTTGTGTGTGCAACCCACATGGAAGCAATGGGGAATGACCTCATGTGGGCGGACCTACCCCCATGTATAGCAGCGTCATTTGGGTATGTGCTAAGATGTTATGCCCCGCCTTTTACGTACCAGCCCATATATATAGCAGAGGGTGTTAAGGATACATAACACGAGATTTGCATGTGTACCAATTACTCTGCGATGATGTATTCAGTGTGAAATGCATTTGAACCAAGGTTCATTTTGCATTCATTGGAGCGCAATATACACGGGAGCTACACAATTGGTTCCCATTGTTGTGTGTGCAACCCACATGGAAGCAATGGGGAATGACCTCATGTGGGCGGACCTACCCCCATGTATAGCAGCGTCATTTGGGTATGTGCTAAGATGTTATGCCCCGCCTTTTACGTACCAGCCCATATATATAGCAGAGGGTGTTAAGGATACATAACACGAGATTTGCATGTGTACCAATTACTCTGCTATGATGTATTCAGTGTGAAATGCATTTGAACCAAGGTTCATTTTGCATTCATGGGAGCGCAATATACACGGGAGCTACACAATTGGTTCCCATTGTTGTGTGTGCAACCCACATGGAAGCAATGGGGAATGACCTCATGTGGGCGGACCTACCCCCATGTATAGCAGCGTCATTTGGGTATGTGCTAAGATGTTATGCCCCGCCTTTTACGTACCAGCCCATATATATAGCAGAGGGTGTTAAGGATACATAACACGAGATTTGCATGTGTGCCAATTACTCTGCTATGATGTATTCAGTGTGAAATGCATTTGAACCAAGGTTCATTTTGCATTCATGGGAGCACAATATACACGGGAGCTACAAAATTGGCTGTCATTGTTGTGTGTGCAACCCACATGGAAGCAATGGGGAATGACCTCATGTGGGCGGACCTACCCCCATGTATAGCAGCGTCATTTGGGTATGTGCTAAGATGTTATGCCCCGCCTTTTACGTACCAGCCCATATATATAGCAGAGGGTGTTAAGGATACATAACACGAGATTTGCATGTGTACCAATTACTCTGCTATGATGTATTCAGTGTGAAATTGCACAATTGGTTGTCATTGTGTTGATAAGATCTATACCGTAGCTGAAAGAGGAGTTCGGAGTCTATCTGATGGTGAATAGTCTACCTTGTTTGAACATGATACAGCTGTATGTAAGAGTCAAATGTTTTGCATCTTTCGTAGAACTTGTGCCACATCTCAGTTTGCTTGTATGCATAGCACTCATGCCCTGGTCTTTGTGCAGTTTCAGCTGCTTTGGCCCGATCCTTCCAAATATTCTCTTGATGCTTGAACCAATTCTTTGTCATGAGCATATCTGTAGCACATTGCTGTACCTCTTCACTCCAACGATCTCGACGCTGTTTGGCACGCAGCCACATGATTCTATGAACTTGACAAAGAAAAATCAGACAAAATGTCAAAAGGTAGCTTTGTTACTTACATTCTTGCAGCCATTTACTGCTATTTTCCTTTCTTCCATCTTTGATCAGCCAAAACCAAGGCATCATGTCTCTGCGTTGACCTGTTCGATTCTCCTCTGTGATGTCTTTGTTTACAGTGAGGTGTTTGTCCTTCAATTCCTCATACAGACTTAATTTGTCTGAGGCTAGTTGTACCAGTGCCGTCCGAGCTATGCGGTAAGACAGAACTGCCTTGTTGATCTGAACAAAGAAGTGTCATCTTGGCTTTTATCCGGGTGTTGCGAATTGATCCCATACCTTGTCCTGCACAAGCTTGATGTTTCCCCACAGACGTGTTCTACCCGTGGAAGAGGTTGCATGAGGCAACTGAGCCCGATAAATCAATGCCTTGTATGCCAGACCATCCCGGAGTCTTTCGAGAGCATCATTTGCCTGACCTTCTCGAAGAGACAATTCATACTTAGCCCATTTCTGCAACTGAAGGCCCTTGCAAGCATTAACACCAATCAACGAGGGCAGAAAAAGCCTATCTGCTACAGCAGATAAATTGCCGTCATCATCTAGCTCATCATCATCATCATCATCATCCTCTAGATCCTCCCAATCTGATGCAAAAACACCACGATGTCCAGTATCTTCGGTCGAACTGCGTTGAGCGGCCTCATCTTCAGCATCAGAGGATGCAGAGCTTGATTCTGCGTCACTGAGAAGCTGATTGTCTGCATCTGGAATATCGCCTTCAAAAACATAACACATATTGTGGACGGGAAGTTGCAGCATCTCCTGAATCTTCGTCCAGTGCTCTGTTGGTATGACCTGTTGAGCTTCAGCCATACACTTGGCAATGTTGGCTGAGAGCTTGATGTCTTCTTTTCTCAGTTTGTCTACCTGAGATTGAATCAAGAAGCCTTTTTCCAGACGCCTCTTTTCCCAGGCATGTATGTGTCTGAAGTGATAATTATTAAGCAACAGTCAGTTGGATGTCAAATTATGTACATGTACATATGCTTACTGCTTTTGCTGTAGTCGGATGGCGTCATCAAGCCATGCAATGATAGTAATTTGCTCAATCCTGTTTGTCTTCTCCATCAGTTGATTCTTCAAATCAGTTTGTGTTGGAGCTAGTCATGGTTAGGAAATCATAGATCAAGTGTAGCAACATAAGTACCTTTATCCATGGACACCTCAAATATCCTCAAGTGCTCGCCTCTCATGGTCAAAGCATCTCTTTCTTGCTGTTTCCAACTCTCTTGATCCATGTCTGGGGGTAGTGCTTTGCTTAGATCGTCAAATGCGCTCTCTGCCTGTTGAAGCCCTGTCAATGCGCCCTTCAGCCTTTTGAGCAGCGCTCCAACTGAAGAGTAGAACTGTAAGTAAGGAAATATCATTGTATGTGATGTAACGTACTGCATGAAACTAGCTTTCGCCAATTATGATCTCGGATCTGATGATCCAGTGCTTCTCTTCGATGTTCAAAAGACATTGACCGCATAGATTGGACAATTCCCTTCAATGGTCCCCAAATGGTCTCCATGAGTTCTCCATCCAACTGGCCAGCACCACGGATATAGTTCAACGTATGTGTGACATAACACTGCTGAACGTGTGCCGAGAGGTGGAATTTGCCTACTGCGTATTCTATTCCATTTGTGGGAATCGAATCCGGCAGAGAAAGACCCTTGTTGGCTGCCAGCCTATCTTGAAAGCGTTTTCGCCACTGGCAGCAAACATCATAGATGATGAGAAGCGACTGGAGCTCCTGACTGTTGAAACTGCTCCCTTTGCAGATGCTGTAGTCCATATACATCTGCCTGCAAAAATACCTGGTCAGAGCTCATGCAAGGAAGACAAAGTCAAAAAATGTGTGCTTCGGAGAAAGCAGTGCTTGTATACATATGCTATAGCATGTTGCAGATACTGTATGTTTTTAGCGAAAGCGCAAGACATATAAAAATACA
>JABYQR010000314.1:0-52026 GCA_022592445.1 Cytidiella melzeri
GGTTTTCATGCTTTCCCGTGATGGGTAACAGTGCACTTGCGCGGTTGTTCGATCAACTGCAACCGTGATGGAATCGTACCCTTTACATGGCGGCAGCTTGACAATGAAGTCTGTGGTGACGCTTTCCCATGGAGCATTGGGTGGCTTTAGCGGATTGAGTGGACCGCGTGGTGGAGCGGGGTATGTCTTCGTTCTTTGACAGGTGTCACATGTGTCTACATAGTCATTGACAAAGCGTGTCATGCTGGGCCACCAGTAGTTCCGAGATAACAGTTCCAGTGTCTTGTACCTGCCTGGATGTCCGGCGGCGGGTAAGTCATGATGTCTCCGAACCAGTTCCTTTCGGATTTCGTCATCTTTAGGGACATAAACTTTTCCCCGGAACAATAACAGTCCGTTCTCCACGTTCCATTCTTCGAGTCCCCGACTAAGAAGACGAGGTCCGAGTTTCTTGACTTTGGCAAGTGCTTCTGCCACTTCAGTCTCTCGCAGAGAACATTCACGGATACGTTTTAACAGGTCTCTGTCTGGTTGTACGCTAGCTTGCCCCCGTTGAGAAGCAGCAGCTCGGAAGACCTCTGGTCCTAGGACTATTCGTGATAGATTATCTTCTTCGTCCTTGACCTCGTGTTGGCCTAGCCTAGACATAGAATCCGACTTTCCCATTGATTTTCCGGGCTTCGGAATGATTTCAAAGTTAAAACGTGAGAGAAACAACGACCAACGTGCTTGACGGCGTGTCAAGTTACGAGCTGTCTTCCAGTACTCGAGGTTCTTGTGATCAGAGAAGATAGGGAATTTCTCTGGTAGCCCTTCTAAGTAATGACGCCAGTCTTCAAGGGCTCGTACAATTGCCATGAGTTCTCGGTCGTAGATCTCATAGTTTCGTTCAGTCTCAGTCATGCCTTCAGACCGGTAGGCTACTGGATGCCACGTGCCGTCTTCGGCTTGTTGTTCCAATACCCCTCCCATTGCATACCCGGATGCATCCGTTTCCAAACGTGTGGGTCTATCAAACTCCACATTGCCAATACCGGCGCTTCCACAAATCGTCGGCGGAGTTCATCAAACGCCGACTGTTCTTCAGGGCCCCATTTCCAAGGAACCTTACCCGTGAGACGGTCTAAGGGCTTACATATCTTTCCGAAGTCTTTGATGAACCTCCGGTAGAAGTTTGCAAACCCACGGAATCGGCGGATATCGGAGACATTCTGCGGTACAGGCCACTCAGCCACTGCTTTTACTTTGACAGGGTCCATGCGTAACTGATTGTGACCAATGATAACACCAAGATATTCTGTCTCTGAACGCTCAAATTCGCATTTCTCCGGTTTAAGAAACAGATCATGTTGTCTGAGCCGTCTCAGAACTTCATGTACCACCTCGCGGTGCTTGGAGATCTCCTTGGAATAGATGAGGATATCATCTAGGTAGACGGTGACCTTGCCTTCAGCAATAAGATCAGCAAAGATGTCGTTCATCATGTTCTGGAACGTGGCCGGGGAATTGGTAAGACCAAAGAACATGACCGTAGGTTCAAACAGTCCTCGGTTGGTGACAAATGCAGCTTTGTGTTCGTCGCCTTCCTTGATGCGGACATTATTGTACCCCCATCTGACGTCCAGCTTAGTGAAGAACTTAGCACCGCGCAATCTATCCATGAGTTCGGAGATCAACGGCAGTGGATACCTGTTTTTGATAGTGACTTCGTTCAACTTCCGGTAATCCTGCACTGGGCGTAACTTTCCATCCTTTTTCTTGACAAAGAAGAAGGGTGACGCCATTGGGGATTTCGACGGTCGAATGTACCCCTTCTCTAGGTTCTCTCGGATAAACTTATCAAGCTCTTCTTGCTCAGGGTGTGATAGCGGGTAAACCTTTGCATGGAATCCTTTTGCTTCCGGAACTAACTCAATTGCATGGTCGTACGACTTGTGTTCTGGAAGTCGTTGAGATTCCGTTTCAGAGAAAATGTGAGCATGTTGACGATATTGTTCAGGTACCATCTCTTCAAAGGTTTTGACTGGTTTAACCCGGTTCTCAACCTCAGCTAGTTCACTAGAGTATGTGTATCCCGCTAGAGTGAACAGGCGTTCGCCTTCCTGTACCATAGGTGTCGGACGTGTGCGTACAATGCGTCGGGGAGTTCCTTTTCCACCGAGCTGAGTAGTGGCCTGTGCCTGTAACTTCGGCGATTCGGCCCCATCCAAACTTCCTGAACCTTCGGTGGTTTCCTCAATGTCTTCTTCGGCATCCTCCGTATCCACCGGCAAGTACGGAAGTTGTTCCACAACTTTCCGTAATCCCGGAGTTCTCTTCTTCCGTTTAGGCTCAGCTGTTCTCTTAGCTGCAACCTCCTTTGCTTCATCAACCCGTTGCCTGGGTTTACATGCATCAGGACATCCATCCATCCTGATGATGCCTTCGTACCAATCAATGGTGGGGTTATGATACCGCAACCAATCGATTCCTATAATTACGTCTTCGGGTCCAATATCAGTGACCGTGAAGATGGTCCTCTCCTCGTGGTCCCCTATCCTCATATTGAGAATGGCAACTTCGTCAATAGCCCCGTCTCGATTTGGGGTTCCATCTATGTTGTACACCGGAATGGGTTGTTTTAACTTCCGGGTTCTGATACGATGCTCTCGAACAAACCGTTTATGAATGAATAGTGTCGAGGCTCCACTATCAATCATTGCTGCGACTTCTTTAGATCTCCGCACTCCTGAAACTGTGATGGGTACGTGAAAATGTTCTGATTCAGAACCAGTCTCTAATACATCAGACGCGAGTACGGAAAATCTATTGTTACATGGTATACGCGGGGCGCGTGCTTGCGCAGCTCGAATCACGGCCCGAATCAAAAACCCTCCTCAAGTCTCTTCTTGAGGTCGGCATTCTCCGCCTTCAACTTTTCCAGCTCTCCAAGTATTGCGTTCAGGGTTACTTCTGATACCCCTGACGGGATTGGCTCTCCGGTTGTCTCCGGTTTCTTCCCTTCGGCTTTGGAGGTCGAGGCCTCTGCATTGGTAGCTGCTACACGTGGTCCACGAGGAGGTGGACGAGGGACTGCGGGTTTGGTACATGTGCGCGCAATATGATTGGGATCCGTTGTGAGTTCCTGGCAGTTATAACACCGCCGTCCTTGTTGCATCTTGGAGGCGTCAACCTCCATAGGGACCGGACCGTTGGAAGGACGGGGAGCCGGGGTAAACCTGGGCTGGGACTGGGTAGGTCTCGTCGTCGTTGACGAGGGAACAGACGGAATTTTCTTCTCCGTCGTTTCTCTGATGCGGGCATACGCAGCCGCCATTTTCAGAGACCTGTCAATCCAACCTTGGTAATTGGTCGGTGGAGCTTCAGCCGTTGCCAGTCGCCCATAGATGTATTCAGGGAGACCCTTTATGAACCGGATCTCCTTGTCCTTATCGCTCAACCCATTGATGCGACCCACGTATGACTGAAAGTCAGTGACGTATGTGCCAACATCCCGCGCATTCTTTTCCTTCTTCTCAGCTCCACAGAGCTTCTCCAGTTCACGAATAGCCGTATCTTCGGGCGTTGCATCGCCGAAGTACTTCTTGAGCTCCGTCTTAAACTTGGCCCATGTATCGAGGTTGGCCGGCAAACTACCGTTGTGGTCAGCCATATGGTCCGTGACCGGTATTGCCCATTGGGCGGCCTTTTCTGACAACCGGTAGATTGCTGTCAGGACCTTGGTTCTTTCATCGGTAATACTGGCGGTCACCCAGTAAGCCTCGCATTGTGACAAGAACCGTTCTAAGTCACGGCCATGTTCGCCCTTGTATCTATCGGGCTTGGTGTCGTTATTGTTGACCGTGACTTGCGGTCTTGGCATTGCTTGTGTAACTGCAGCTACAATGGCTGCAATCAAGGCAGGATCGACTGCGGGTGTTGTCATCGTGACAGGTGCGGAATTGATGGGGACGACGGTGGGCGCTTCAGGAGTTACCGGTGGGATTTCCGGTATGGTTTCGGGAATGATGGGAACAGGGGTAGCAGTGGTGGTTTCCGGTAAAACTGCTGTGACTAAACTGGTATCAAGTTCTGGAACTTCGACTTCTCCCGGAACTTGAACAATTAACGATATTTGACTGTTATCGCAGGCTACGTATCCACGGTATCGTTGTCCTTCTCTGAAATGACGGGATACTACAAATTTTTGATTTCGATTTGGACACGGTTGTTGTTCGCAGATTTCAATATACGCGTGGTCCTCTTCGTTATCGTGACAATCCTGAAGATCGTCGGGATCGAAGACGTGGAAACGGTTATCGCACTCAATGATTGCTGTCTACTACAAAGGAAGTTTCTCAAAGTATCCTCCGTCCGCTACAAATGCAACTCGACTCGTAACCTCCGTCAACCTCTTGCGCAATTGTGTGAAATTAATTTGTCCCACTGACTGCAAGCCCCAGTTCAGTGCTTTGAGCTGGGCAGGTGTGCGCGTGGAGAGTACTTCCTCCGTGTGCTCGATGAGGTATAGGAGTTTATCGTTGAGTAACAGGACTGACTTGACCTGTGAGTCGTTGCGGTCTCGGGTAAGCTCGATCAGGATCTTGAGGCGTCTGGTGGTGGCCTCGATCTTCGGCTTGAGAATGCCGACTTGGTCCTTGATGGAGAACTTGTGGAAGTCAAGTGTCACCGGTTTCTGTGCGTCCGGTCGAGGTGGTGCGGGTGCCCGAGAGATGCGATCCTTGAGAGATGGTTTCTCAATACGGTTGGCGAGAGTTTGTGTACGTTCGGTGCGTGTGCGTTCCTTGATAGACTCGTTGTCACGAGCAAACTTTTCGTGGTCGAAGTGGGGGAGTCTAGTACCGAGAGGATGGTAGTGAGGACGGCGTGAGACGTACGAGACGATGGCTTCAAGGTCCTTCTCTGTGTAGAGATGGGGACGACCTTGTTTGCGCAGTTCTTGTCGAGCCTCGAAGAAAGACTCGGGTATGTTACGACGGATGCGTACGTCTTTCGGCACTACAACCACGACGTGAGAATGAAGATCAAGGGTCCGGGCCAATACAACGTACTGGTAAACCGGGGGGACTAAACTTTTTAAAACTTTGGGGAAAGGAAAATGTGCGGTTGCGCGACGTCCAGGCGAGCGTACGGAGATTCTACCTAATGTCAAGAACACAACCAAACTCTATGAAGAGCGAGGAAGTGACGACGGGGATGGAGGAACGACGAGCGAACTCGCGTGGACGATGACGACAAGGGAGATGATGATGAGGGAGAGACAACGACGAGGGAGCAGCTAACGATGAGCTAAAGACCAGGTTATATTAGTACTGTGAAGGACTAGGTACAAGGTGGACGTCACCTAAAGACCAGGAGGTAGAATCTGAGGTCTTTAGGGAGCTACAGGGTGGGTTTATATACATCTCAGACAAGGACCCCTGGTACCGGGTCTGTACTCCTAACACTGCTGTGGGAACGTATGGTGTGCTATGGTGCGATGTTCTACAATGTTCCACAATGTTCCAGCACCTTCTATGATCATGTGACCAGTCTGTCACATGCACTTGATCACATGCAGTAGCCATGTACCATCGATAAGATAAGATAAGGAAATTGAGAAGATAAGATAAGGGAAATAAGAGGAAAAAGAAAGGAAAAAGTGTGCATGCTCGTGACAGGCCGACCGTCTCTTATTCCGTATCCATCTCGACATTTGCGGTCCTCTCCCTCTAGGCTACGGTGGCGTAAAATATTTCCTTCCATGCATCGATTGTCACTCACAATGGAAAACCCCCTTATTCCTGAGGCTACGCTCGAACGCGTTCCAGGAGTTTGTCAAGTACAAGACAGCGGTTGAGCGATTCACAGGACTCAAGGTGGCTGTCCTACGAGTGGACAACGCACCCGAACTTACACAAGGCGAGTTCCGCACTTACTGTGAGAAGGAAGGGATCACTTTCGAGAAAACAATCCCAGATGCGTCACCGCAAAACGGAGTGGCTGAACGGACGAACTGGTCGCTAGCGTCCATGGCGCGTGCTATGCTAATCGACGCCCAAATGAACGACTTCTTCTGGCCACTCGCTGTACAATGCGCCGCCCACATCCTTAACCGTGTCACGACCTCTGCTTTACCTCCCAATACCACACCGTTCCACCTCTGGCATCACAAAAGTCCCGACTTATCACATCTCCACATCTTCGGCACGCGCGTAATCGCACGCAAGATGGACGCCGACTCGCTCAACAAAATCCAACCTCGTGGCAAAGAAGGGCGGTTCGTAGGATACGCTCCTGACGCAAAGGGATACCTTGTCTGGTTCCCTGACTCGAGGACTGTGCGATCGCGCAGGGACGTCGTTTTCCTCGATGACAAATCAGTGCCACCATCCACACCACATCCGACTTCGCCCTTATGGGACGATGTCCTCATGGAAAGCGATAATCGCTTCCATGATCCGGTCGATGCTGTCGCACCGAACCAGTACGTACCCGGTCACTGTAGACCTTAAACCGTATCTGACCACATCTCCGTTAGAGATGAGGCAGACCCCCGTACCCCAGACGTACAGGTTCCGTCTGAACCTAGTAACGCAGATGGGCGAGTGCTCTCTCGTACTGAGACGCACGGTAAGTCTCTGTTGAGACTCGTATCCCTCAGGGATGTACTTAATCAAATCGCCGTAGGGCGACGTACACGTACCCTGCCTGCCAGATACAGAGAAGACAATGCCGAGTATTCGGTCGAGGGGGGGTTGCACATCGACGACGACGACGATTGGGTTCTCAACGCCCGAACACACGACGGGGAACTCGAGTCAAGGATATCACCAGAAGCGTCCACCAGCACGATATCACCAATCGACGACTCTCATACCAACGACCCAAAATCAATCGCCGAAGCAGAACGCAGCGAGTATTGGGAGCACTGGCTCAACGCGATCCATGAGGAGCTAGCCGCGCTAGAGGCAAAAGGAGTATACGAAGAAGTTGGAACGGTCCCACCAGGCAGAAAACCCGTCGATTCGAAGTGGGTACTGCACATCAAGCGGAACGCGGACGGACATATTGCCAGGTTCAAGGCGCAACTAGTCGCTAAGGGCTTCACGCAAATCCCTGGCCAGGATTTCAACTTCACGTTCGCACCAGTCGCTCGATGGGACTCCATACGCACTATATTGGCCATCGCAGCCCACAACGACTTGTTCCTTCGCCACATCGACATCAAAACAGCTTTCCTGAACGGACCGCTTGCCGAAGAAATTTACATGAAGAAACCTACCATACTCGGCGAAGGGTACTGGCGACTGCGTAAAGGACTGTATGGACTAAAGCAGGCAGGACGCTCGTGGTACCTTGAGTTTCACAACAAGTATCAAACACTCGGCTTTCGGAGATGCGAATCAGACTGGAGTGTCCATGTGCGGGAACGCGACGGACAGAAGTCCATGTCCGCGACAAGTGTGGACGACATTTTACTGGCGACTCCGTCACGGTCCGAATCAGACTCAATTGCTAGAGATCTGAAAGGACTATTCGACATCACGGACAACGGCGAAGTCGAATGGCTGCTAGGGTGCAAGGTGACCAGAAACCACGCGAGGCGATCTGTTCAACTCTCACAGGAGACGTATACGCTATCCATACTACGACTATTCGACATGGAGTATTGCAACGCTGCGACAACGCCATTGCCACCAAAGTCCTCGCTGACTCGAGACGACACTCCCTTGAACGAAAGCGAACGCGAGGAACTGAAGGCTTTACCGTACTGCACCCTGGTAGGGAAGGTCATGTACCTCGCCACGACGACTCGCCCTGACATAGCCTACGCGGTGCGCGAACTGGCAAAATTTATGTCCTGCTACCGGCAAACACACTGGGCAGCCGCGAAACATCTATTGCGGTATCTCCAAGGGACGCGATCGCTTGGACTCACTCTAGGCAACCTCGATCCACAATTTCCCTTATTCCATGGGTTCACCGACTCAGACTGGGGTTCCGGAGAGGGAAGAAAGTCAATCTCAGGCTACGTTATGGTCGTATACAATTCGCCGATCGCCTGGAGTTCGAAACAACAAGCTGTGGTGGCCTTATCGTCATGCGAGGCAGAGTATCTCGCGTGCACTCACGCGGCGTGTCAGGTCATTTGGGTCAGACAACTCCTCGGCGAACTCGGACTTCCACAAGCTCACCCCACACCACTCTTCTGCGACAATAACGGAACCGTCGCCTGCACACACGACCCACACGGCCACACAAGAATGAAACACATCGACATAAGGGCGCATTTCATCCGGAACTGTGTCAACGAAGGGCGAATAGATGTGAGGCGGATAGAAGGAAAGGAGAACCCGGCAGACGTGTTCACAAAGGCCCTAGCCCGGGTCATGCACACACACGCGATGGATATGTTGGGACTGGTAGCGGGTCAAGGGGGGGTGTCAGTGAGTGACCCACCAGGACGTCCAGTCTAGGAAGGAAGCGCATCAGGACGGAGCTACTATACACGGGCATCCGCCGATCATGTAAAGTTCATATAAAAGGCACTGAACCGGTACAGGGGAAACCTATCTCTGTTGACCCTGTACCAGGTACGCACGTATTGCGTTGTACAATTCTATCTCTGTTGACCCTGTACCAGACCGTCTGATTGACACACCTGACATTTTCTGCGCCTTCACTTTCGCGAGAGTAAACGAAATTTGAAGACTACTTCCTCCAAGCACGTTGCGTCCGCAAGCTTGTACGAGCCGATTTCGATCCAACCTTCCGTGCACGCAAAACGCTATCTACCCGAAGCACGAAAGCATCTGACTAGGGCGTCGACGTTCGGCTATACCCGTACGCCATAACAACCGCGCACGCCTCGGACACGACGCAGGGGAGGGTGTCTACCAATTACAAGGCTCGAGAGCAGCGTGGACGCGCATTTCCACAACGTGTTGACGGTACCTACCTCCCGGGCGAGTTTGCGAGCGATGAGCGTACCTGCGGGCGTCGAGGAGGACGAATGGCCTATTGGCGTTAGTGTAACTGGGCAGTGGGGCTGCGACGTGGTGGTCTTAAGGGCGGGGGAGGAGGTCAATAATTCAGCGGCAGGGTTTTGTAGACTGGGCGCGTCATTTCGCAACGATACGCAACACTTTGCACCTGCCTTCTCCGCTTTTGTAAACTCTGTGTGGGACTTACTTCATCAATTGAGACCAAGTACACGAGTCTAAACTGGAGGTCGTAAAAACGGATATGAAATTATGAGTATGCGTAGGAAACATTCAGCTTCGGTATGCACTCCACTGCACCAATTATCATCAGTAAGTGAGGATGGTAGACCTCGGAGCCAGCTGTACTCACCGCTCGCAGCACCAGGATACCGTACTCATGCTATTCCAAACCTCCCTGGCATGCGAACTGGCTCATCACCATCGTTTAGCTCTTCATGCGTCTCCGGTATATGTGCTCGAAGGATATCCAAGAGTTCTTGGACTTTGCTCGTCGAACGCCGGGCATGGCAAGGGCTGGCTTCTGCGAGTTGCAGCGCGTTGAAGTTCCTCCCGTCTCGTGTACGAGCATCCCAATCGATTTCATCTTCCCCTGCGCACTGAATCAGAGCCTTCAGTGTGTCGATATTCAACCGGTAGCATGCGTAATGTAGCGCTGTCATCCCTAGTCGGTTATATGCGTTGACCCTTGCTCCAGCTTCTACGAGAGGCTTAATGTTTGATGCATTGTCCCAATCAGCCGCGAACGCCACTGGAGCTCCCATCGTCGCGTCTTCTCCACGCTGCAACAAGCTCTCGACGTGCTTGGAATGGTATGCGGCTGCATATTCCAGGGGTGTCCATCCAGTGAGACGTCGGAATATGGCTGAAGGTGTGATGTCCATGCTGCTTGAATGGCCAAACAGCGCCGCAGCTGCTGGGTTAGAGTCCGATTCTATTCCTCTCCAATCAAGGAAGTCTTCAACGAGCTCGATGGCGTCGACGTGGAAGATAGACTGGCAAACATCAACAGCGAGAGTGCTTGTCTTGACTTTGTGCGCGAACACGGCGTCCGGGTGCTCAATCAGTGTTTCTAATAACGTCGAAGCTAGGTGCAGCTTCATCGAGGCCCTGAACATCTCAGGCAGTGAGTTGTGGATGCGAACATGGCGATACAAGACTTACAGCTGGCCCATAGAGAAATCAGGATCTGCGCCTGCGTCTGCCAAGAACTCGATCATGTCACACGATGCCTTTACCTGGCCCGGGTTCGAATATCGGCTGCGGAGCCAAGTGTCACACGCACACTTGCGTCGTCAGTTAGCGGCAATGCATTGACTGAAAATGAAGTTCATCAAACTCACATGGAGTATTGTAGCTCCATCTTCGTTGACATCGTAAACAGATGCTTCTCCTGACAGAAGCAGTTCGCGCAACCCATCAATGTCTGCTCTAATGATTAATTGCCAAATCGGCGCGTCATTGCGAACAAATCTCGGAGTGTGAATCGACAAGTAGAAGGGCGAGAAAACCTGCGCCTCCACTTTGAACATCCACGACGGAAGGTACCAGATAGCCTGACTAGGCACAGTCTGATCCTGGCGACAAGTCTGCACGTCGCATGGTCGTCGCTTGGGTACATAGACATGGCCGACAAGCAGCGTAACGTAGCTGGGTACGACTTGTGTGGAACTAGGACGGTGGCACCGACATGCACAGCCTTGCACGCAGCGTAGACGGTTCCGGGAGGGTGGTTTGAGAGGTCGGTGCGCGGGTGTGGATGGGCGAACGATGTGTGCAGAGCCTGTAGTGCTGTCTGCGCCCAGGATGGTAACGACCTCTTGCAGTAGAACCTCGGAACGCGACGAAGCCGTTGTTATTTGAGAAATTGAACGTCTAGCTCGCTCTGAATACCTGAGCTGATACTGATGGGATCTACGTACATTGTGACGATCTCACACATCGACCGTAGCGTCGTCTGTAGGTTGTCGAGCTTCGTAGAGAGGTCCTCGATGTTATCTCCAAACACCTTGCTTTGCAGGAATCGAGCCTTCTTGAGCTTCACCTTTCCATTCTCGCCAGTCGTCCGCATCTTTGCTAGAAACACTTCGACCTCCTCCAATCTCTTCGCAGCAATCACCGCCAAACACTTTAAGTCAGCGTCCACCGCACCAGGCGAAGAGCGCGGGGGCAACTGATCCAGCCGGTTCAGCAACTCCTCTATAGATGACGCCCGAAGTCGCAGGAGCTGCAAGTTGTCTGGTGCATCCTTCAGGTCGTCGAGGGTGTCCTTGATGAGTTTCATGGCCTTGTACGCTTTTTCCATGTAGCTGAAGACATCCATCGCGTTGTTGGAGAGGTGAGGGGTACAGAATCCGAAGAGGGAGAGGAAGGGTGGGCTATATACTGCGATGCATGTTTAGACCGTGCTGTGTACACGAGGCTAGAGGCTGTACTCACTTGAAATCAACCCGCGCGCCGACTGCGTCCATCCGAATCAAACACCGATTGCGACAACGCTGATGTTTGTGTTCTTCGAGGGTACGGTAAGTTGTCGACAACATTTGTGACATTGTTTGGAAAGCGACCTGACTTACCCTCTTTTGCCAGAGAATGAGACACTGCTTGGGCTCCGTTGCATCCGAGTCGTGAGACTCGCTGGAATTCGAAGCTATGCCACTCTTCAACTTGACAGAAGCTTATCATTACCGCCAGCGCGTGTGAGCCCAGGCTATGTGCGGACTCTAATGTGGTACGTACAGGATCATCACTGCACTGAGCAGCGTAACAGGGGAGTGAAAAGCCTAGCAGTTGTCATTCTGTATTATCCTGGTTTGCTGGGAGCCGTATTGCATGATACTTGTAGTAGCAGCGCAAACTTGACGCCCAAGCAATTTTGGAGCCGGGGGACGCACAATACGGGTCATACACGTCCATGAACACCCAGCAGCTCATGAAGCAGTGGCACATTTCTCAACAATACAACAGCTTCAACTGGCCCTGCAATCTAAGAGCATGTTATTCATGATCGCACATAAGAAGTCAAGACGAGACGAACAAAGAACATCTGCGCACACGACAATACTGTGCTACAAAATGTCATCAGCTGTATCGTTGGCACTGAACCCAACGTTACACGTACCAGTCATTCGCTCTGATGCGACAGACTGGCCTCCCTGCGAGGAACTCGAAGCTGTTTCCCAACGAACACAATCGTCGCAGGTTCTAATCGCCCAAGCAAACGCAACGTCAGCAAATTGGGATCTCGTACGACGGCGAGAACTGAGACACGTACTTGAGCAAGTGTCCCATACTGTCGGACAGTGGCATCAAACACTTGGCGGCGAGCGAAAATCGCCTTCTCAGAGTGTTCCTGAGTGATGACCGAAACTTGGTCTCATGTGTGTGTTGTGCGAGAAAGTTGAAATCCACGTCCGGTGTCCCAGGACTTTTCTTCAGCGTCGCCTGCAGTTTGGAGGGACATGAAGGCTGGTCGGGGAGAGGAATGTAGATGAGCTTACCAGAATCACCAGGACGAAGCAGAGTGGGATGGACATGGCCAGTTCCGAGTTGGTTCGTCGCGCCAATGATGAACACTTCCTTCTCTGTGTTCATACCGTCCATCTCCTTCAGAATCTGGTTCAGCGCACGGTCGAACGCCCGATCGGCATCAGAGCCACCACGAGCCTTGGCAGTGGAATCCAGGTCATCTATGAGCATCTCGCACCACTTCGAAATGCAGTTTCGGACCCTACATCGAATCCTGTGAGCGACTTCCCAGCAGCAAAACAGATTTATACACATACCTTAGTAGACATAAAATTTGCTTATGTCTCGTTCGCAATCGCCTTAGCAAGGAGAGTCTTACCCTACGGGGAAGATCGCAGTACAAGACACCCTTCAGGGGAGACATGCCGTGCTTGAGGAACTTGTACGGGTGCTCGACGGGGTATTGTGCAGTCTTCTGGAGCTCCTGCTTGGCCTCCAGAGTGTTGTCCCACTTGACAATCGGTACCTCGACGACAGTCTCATGCATGGCGGACAGGTTTGAAAGTGCCTCCACCCAACGCTTCAAGGAGCTCCGCGTGAGTTATGTAAGGTCCGTCCTTTCGCCATTCTGTTGCACGGCGGTTGTGAGCACATGGAGGCAATATTGGAGTCAACGTATCCATGAGTACAGACGGCAATCTGCTCGAGGTCATTGTTGTCTGCAAGCTTCAAAATCTCCAGATGATCCGTAGGATCTGGAATACCGATGTCGACTTCACGATCGAAGCGGCCGAAACGATGCACAACGGAGTCCATCGAGTTGGCGTTCAACCGAGTCATGAGAGCGAAGCGAGCACCTGAAAAACCACGCCACGTTCCACTTCACCGTGTGTCTGTGACAGTTCGGACGAATGTCAGCTTGTACAATGTGTTCAAAAACAAGATAACAACCACCTTTTCACGTTTCGGGGCGATAGACTCGCTGATTTCGTCTATCAAAATGATCGCACGCGAGTTCTTCTCAGCCTCTCGAGGACGCCTTCGTCAAGTTATCCTCAAACTCATCTTCGACTCGTTCAGGACCACACCCGCATGACTCTGGAGGACCGAACATGAAGTTACTACGCCGGAGCACCGATTGAGTTGAAAAGTTGCGACGAGCTCGCAGATTTGAGCTGCTTGGCTGCGGCACCCATGAGTATTATTGTAACCTACATCGCTCAAGTTCGTCTCCTCATATTGTAGCTTCATGGGGTCGCCCTCTGTAATTATCTCAGAATATTACTGCAATTCATGGAAAGAAGAGCAAACCAGAGAGGATCACGGTATCCTGTGCAACGACACAAAATTCCGTGATATCGGTCTCGATGAGTTCCAACTCATGATCAACGGTTCCATTCCATTACGAACAAGAACGATGCCGCCTTGCCAGAAGGCCTGTAGCTGTAGGCTATAGGAATGTGAATGAGTGTCCCTGCCTACGTAGGCAAATGTAACGACAGTGGCAGCTTACCTTCCAAGAAGTACGGCTGAAGGGACACATAGAAGACTTCGACTGTGACCCTCGAGAGAGCCGTCGAAGGGAAAGGCGCAAATGCGCTGTCCGTACAAGATATCGAGCACGCATGCACGTGCACGAGGTCGCCGATGTTGACTCGAGGGCTTGTGCGAGCAACTCAATTACCTGGATCTAGTCCTCTTCGACGTCGTCTGAGCTCGAGCAGGTGATCTCTCCTTTCTTTCCCCTACAGACACCTCAGCATCAGCGAGAAGCTTCAACGTCAAAGACAACGTACTCCTAGGACAATGATGGTGTCACCACGAAAGAGCTGGAGAGCATCTACAGTGGCGGGGTAAAGGGTAGCAACTAAATGCTTGTCAGAACGCCTGGAAAACCTAGCAACGACCATCGGACTACTTACCAGAGTTATCATCCGCTTTCGCTTGCTCGAGCACTAGACAATTGGAACTGTATGCATGTCCAACGGTCAGATTATAAGAGTAGGTCGGAGAGCAATGGTACATACGACTTGTTCGGTCTCAAAATTGCAGTGGATATATCGTCATGCGGAGCCTTGGCAGCGCACCGCTAGGATCTGCGAGAGTGCCCGGCATAGTTGTAGTACTGGAAAGAGAAAGACGAAACTTCACACCGAAAGGTCGTGGACATGAGCAATCTGCTTTTTGCCGTGGGAAACTCGCATCCAATGTTTGCTCATGTTAGGATCAGAAGCAAAGCCCTTCCTTATTTGGATGAACTCACCAGCACGGGTCATCCGCACATCGCCATCTTTTCGAAGCACTGCACTTGTCAATCAGACGGTCTGGCACAGTTTAAGCAACAGATCAATTGAATACAGTATGCGGTACGTACCTGGCACAGGTTAAGCAACAGATGGTTTGCCCCTGTGCCAGTTCCGACTATATATACACATGTAAAGTGATCGCGGATACTCCGTGTTTGGTATCGCGCTGATAGCACAGTCGCCGACTTCCCGCCTCTCCTTCCTACTCCGTCTGTCGAGGCGGGTCACTCTCTGACACCTCCCCTTGACCTGCGAGTAGTCCTAGCATCTCTACTCCTCTTGTGTGTAGTACTCGCGGTAGCGACTTGGTGAATATATCGGCCATGTTTTCCCTTCCTGATACACGTGTGATGTCGACCTTCCCTTCGTTGACACAATTCCGGATGAAGTGTGCTCGAATATTGATGTGCTTCATTCTGGTGTGGCCGTGCGGATCGTGCGTGCAGGCGATAGTACCGTTGTTGTCACAGAACAGTGACGTGGGTCTCGACTGTGGAATCCCGAGTTCCTCGAGGAGTTGTCGAAGCCAAATGACTTGACATGCTGCGTGCGTACAGGCGAGGTATTCTGCCTCGCACAAAGAGAGAGCGATGACTGATTGTTGTTTTGAGCTCCATGCCACTGGCAACTGGTGCACTACCATGACGTATCCGGATATTGATTTGCGTCCTTCTCCGGAGCCCCAGTCAGAATCTGTGAAACCGTAGAACAGGGGGTACGCTGGATCGAGGTTTCCTAGCGTGAGACCGAGAGAGCGAGTGCCTTGTAGATATCGAAGTAAGTGTTTTGCCGCGGCCCAGTGCGCGGGTCCATAACAGGACATGTACTTTGCGAGTTCGCAAACAGCGTACGCGATGTCCGGTCTGGTGGTGGTGGCTAGATACATTACCTTACCAACGAGTGTGCAGTAAGGCAGCGATTTTACTTCGGCGCGCTCAGCCTCGGTCTTCAACTCATCTTCGCGTGTCAGTGTCGTTTTGGGCGGTAGAGGTGTTGTTGCGGCGTTGCTGAATTCTATGTTGAAAAGGCGGAGTATTGATACGGTGTACGCCTCTTGGGATAGGAGAATCGTCCTATGCGCTCGGTTCCTCGTCACCTTGCAGCCCAACAACCATCCCACTTCGCCGTCGTCTGTGATGTCGAAAATTCCCTTCAACCCGTCTGTAACCGCGTTGGACTCTGTCTCCGTAGGGGTGGCCAGTAGTATGTCGTCGATGCTCGTGGCCGACATCGACCTGACTCCATTTCGCTCTCGAACATGCACGCTCCAGTCAGACTTGCACCTGCGGAATCCAAGTGTTTGGTACTTCTCGTTGAACTCGAGATACCATGTACGCCCTGCTTGCTTGAGGCCGTACAGGCCCTTCCGGAGACGCCAATAGCCCTTCCCAAGGATCGCCGGCTTTGTCATGTAGATTTCCTCGGATAATGGCCCATTGAGGAAGGCGGTCTTGATGTCAATATGGCGTAGATAGAGATCTTTGTGAGCGGCTAGGGCCAGTATCGTTTGTATGGAACCCCAGCATGCGACGGGGGCAAATGTGAATGTAAAGTCCTGGCCAGGGATCTGCGTGAATCCCTTGGCAACCAGTCGCACCTTGAACCTCAAAATATGTCTGTCTGAGTTTCGCTTGAGGTGAAGGACCCATTTTGACTCGACGGGTTTTCGGCCGTGGGGAATGCTCTCGATGTCCTTGTATACTTCCTTTGCGCGTAGCGCCTCCAGTTCTTCGTGAATGGCGGCTAACCAGTGTTCCCAGTACTCGCTGCGTTCGGCTTCTTTGAGTGACTTTGGGTCCTTTGCGTCTGGATCATTAATGGGAGAGGCAAGAATGTCAATGATTTGGGATGTAGTTAGGTCTTGTATCTCAACATCGTGTGTGAGAGCGCTGAGAATTAGTTCTTTGTCAATCGGCAACCCCCCTCGCTCGAATACTCGGCATTGTCGTCCTTATACCTGGACGGCAGTGTACGAGACCGGCGTGTCAGCTCACGCGTCTGCGTTGCATCTTCTGCCAGTTTAGACCCCACCGGGGCACTGAGATCCTTGGCAGCCTGTAAGGGCGCTCGAGCGACGTGTCTGCAGGACAGAGGTCAGATCTCGTCTCAGGTTGTATGCCAGAGAGTACGTACTGATGCGGTGTAGTGTCAGCGTTCATTTGTTTATCGCGAAAACGCGCGTTGTTGTCCATGAGGACGTCATCCCATAGGGATGTGTTTGGTGTGTGGATGGTGGAAGTGTCTGTAGCGCGTTCGTCGTTGAGAAAGATAACATCGCGTCAGGCACGTACAACTCGCGAGTGAGGAAACCAGATTAGGTAACCCTTTGTGTCTTGGGCGTACCCCACGAAGCGACCCTCCTCCCCTTGAGGTTGCATCTTGTTTAACGCATCCACCTCCGTCTTCCTTGAAATGACGCGTGTGCCGAAGATACGGAAGTGGGAGATGTCGGGGTCACGTTTGTTCCAAATGTGGTAGGGAGTTGTGTGTGGAGGTAGAGCAGTTGTGGTTACGCGGTTGAGGATGTGAGCCGCGCATTGGACGGCCAGTGGCCAGAAGAAGTCGGATAGGTTGCTGTCGATGAGCATTGCCCGCGCCATTGACGCCAGCATCCAGTTGGTTCGTTCGGCTACGCCGTTCTGTGGTGATGCATCAGGTACAATCTTTTCTACCGTGATTCCTTCTTTCTCGCAAAATGCCTTGAAATCGCCGTAAATGAATTCTGGCGCGTTATCGACGCGTATGACCGCGATCTTGTATCCCGTGTAGCGTTCCACGGCGGTTTTATATTTGATGAATTCAGTAAGAGCGTCAGCACGCATCTTCAGGAATAGCGGAGTCTTCCATCTTGCATGGCAATCGACACATGGCATGAAATACTTTACACCACCGTAGCCAATGGGTAAAGGACCGCAGATGTCGAGATGAATACGGAAGAGAGGGCGATCAGCCCTGAGATTCAAAGATTCTGGAAACGGAAGACGTTTGATGTTTGCGCGAGCACATACTTCGCACGAGTGTTGGGCCGAGTTGTTGGGAATGATGTGAATTCCGGAGGTTGTTCTTGAAAGCCCTTTAACGCCTATATGACCTAGTAGGCGGTGTAAAAATCCGGTGTGAGAGACCGGATATTGGTGGTAGCTGCGATAGGATCAGAGATTCGTTCAAGCAGAGACCCTTGCTCCGTAGGGTCGGAGATACGGTCTTTCAGGGTCTTGGATTGGATCTCGGCGTTAAAGCGATACAAGTTGCTGTCGTCCAGCTTCCCGGTGAGGATGACGTTTCCATTGAGTTCAAGTACGAGATTCCCCTTACTCGTCATCGAACCCACCCCTCTACGCGCCAAGCAGCCCTGCAATATGAGATTCATCCGTGCGGACAGCACATGCAGGACGTCGGATAGTTTTACGGTGTGTTCCTTTCCCTTTACTTTGGCGCGCAGATACACATCCCCCACGCCGACAGCTGAGGTTGTCAGAGTGGATCCAAATCCTCGGACCTTCAGAGGTTCAATTGTCCGATAATTTGCAAAAGCATTTTAATCATAGAAGATGTGTCGGCTCGCTCCAGAGTCATGGAAAACTGCGGCAAGTTTGGTCTGATCGCCGTAAACAGCGGCACCATGACATGCAATTGAGTTCTCAGGGTCAACGTTGATGGTGGTATTCAGAAGGAAAATTTTGTCTTGGTTCAGAGCGGTCGCAGTGTTGGCATCAACGGCGGTTACATCTTCGGTGACATTATTCGCTGTGGCCGCTTTCTGCGTCTTCTTTGAATTGAAGTTCTTCGAGACATTCTTGTACTTCAGGCGTAGTTGTGCGCATTGTGCGGGTGGCAGATGGATATCTCGCTTCCATTTCCACCAATCAGGGTACTGCCCGCACTTCCCTCCTCCAAAAGCGATGCAATTGATTGATAGGTGTCCGCGTGGCCTTTTGCAGTGCAGGTTGTCGCACCACTCGGTGACTCGCTTGGCTGTGGGACCGCCAGCTTGGCTCGCGCTAGTGGCAATGGCAGGGCATTTCTTATAGATGGCGTCGGTTTCATAGATTTGGGCAACCACCTCCGGGTCGTTCCTAGTCTGCGCCCAGTCTTCCTCTTTGATCAATTCAATAACCCTCGAGGATGACATGGGTCTTTCAAAAGAATATGCTGTGCTCATTTCGTGGTGAAGGGTCCGTGAGAACATTTGCCAGCTGTTATTGGTGGGGATAAGGTCGGCAAGGGTTGCCGCGAAGTTGGCGTCCGTGAGTCTATTGGGATCTTGATCACATAGATCCGCGTAGATAGAGCGCATTCTATCAACCCATTTGTTTACGACCATTTCCTCGGTACAGGTGAAACTCATCAGTTTCTGGTGCAAGGATGCTGCACAAAGGTTATTGGTGGGGCAATACTCAGACTGCAAGATTGTCCACGCCTCCTTAGCCCTTCTGGTACGGCCGATGAGATGGATTTTTGCACGCGGGATGGCTTCAAGCAGTAGCGCTATCGCAGTGATATTGGCATCATACCACGGTTCAGCCTCCTTTACCGCCTGTTCCACTTCGTCCTCGTTACCCCTCTTTATTCCCTTAGTCACTTCTCCTGTCTTGGGATCCTCAACTTTGTCCTTGTAAGTCTTTCTGAGTTTTGGGACGTTAGGGGGAATGGAATTTGGGCCTTCGAAGTACTTCCACAAGTGCATTGATCGCAGTTTCGCTTCAACTTGCATCACCCAGGTACTGTATGAATTGGTATCTCCATCATCTTCGAGTTTTGGTAGTTTGTTCCTCGTCGAATCTGATTTGGAGAGATCTGACATGGCGATGAATTGTAGATAGGGGAAAACGGCGAGTACAGCGGCGATAGGAAGTAGGTCAAATCTGATGCTATGTACGCTGACCGGGGCTCATAACCTGTCAATCAGATGGTCTGGCACAGGTTAAGCAACAGATGGTTTGCCCCTGTGCCAGTTCCGACTATATATACACATGTAAAGTGATCGCAGATACTCCGTGTTTGGTATCGCGCTGATAGCACAGTCGCCGACTTCCCGCCTCTCCTTCCTACTCTGTCTGTTGAGGCGGGTCACTCTCTGACAGCACTGTGCTCTTTCAATACCATCCAATCATCTGAACTGATATAAGCAGCTCTGGTTTGCTCCTCCGCAGCCTATCCGTCAGAACTCAGCTCAGCAATATTTGTTCGACTATATTAATTAGACGCTCAATGTACGAGCGCCGTAGTTACCATATATATAACTTACTCTGATCAATGCAACGATACGCACTTTTGATCCCCAACTCCCACTGTGTGATCTCTCTCAGTCTTGCTCTCTCAACACTTTCCTCTACTTGCATAGCCTTCTAACAGGTTATGAGCCCCGGATAAGCTCTTTACCTCACTCACATTACTCTCTGCACTCACTGCCCACCAGTTGATGAGCTCTGATCCCACTGATCAGCCTCAACCTTGTTGTTCTACGCGCGAACGACACCAAACCGACTTTCTTCGAGGCACTATCCCTCGTACCACTTGCAGGAGACGTACCCCGGTCTTCACTCCTACTCCAACTCCCCCTCCTGCTCCTACTCCTCCTACTCAATAACCTACAATGTCTTCCGCTTCTCGTGCTGGTACCCCAGGTCCTGCACCTTCTGCTGCACCTTCCGACAACGTCCCTACTATCTCAGCTGTTGCCGACCATCCCACTGCCCGCAACACGGCATCACGACGAGTCTCAGCACCCCCTTCTGATCGCCGTCGCACTCCATTCGACACTTTCCGCGACGACTTCGCTCGCCGTCACACCACTAAGCCATCGTCAGATGACAGCGACGATCCTATGGACGACAACGAGGCGCACAAAAGGCGAAGGGGCAAACTGCCCAGAGCCCGTCGTGCACCGTCCCCCTCGCCATCTGGCCCCACTGACTCTGCGCGGGCAGTGTCGTCCCTCCTTTCCGTGCCTCCAAAGCACGACGTGGAGTATACTATGTCGCTTAGCGACGTCCACAAAGCCTTCGCAGACGTTGGCAAACTCACAGGTCCCGATACCTGGCCGATGTGGAAATTCCGCGTCAATACTGCAATGTCGACTATCGTCGATTTCTACAGCTACAGGGGTGGTCTGACCATTCCTCAAGAGGTCCAACGGGCCGTCTTCAACGTCCTTGCGGGACACATCGCGGACTCCGTGATGGCGAACTATCTCAACGAGACCGCGCCTCACAGACTCATGGAGAAACTCTCCGAACGTTTCGAGCCGACTTCTACTATGTCGGACGCGAATGAAATCTTCCAACTATTCTCCCTCTGCCGTCCTGTCCACAAAATGGACAAACTCCTTGATGATGCGCACAACCTCTACTCGAAGATTTTGTCTAAGGGTATCGAATTCCCTCAGCACATTTTCTACTCCGCTCTCGTCGGCATCATCCCTCCCGTCTATGTGCATACTCGCGCTAGCTACGAGGCTGGCGTGCGTTCTCGTACTCCTGCAGGCGGGAAGTACGACTATAACCCTATCTCTCTGAGCGTCGAGCTCTGCCGCGACTTCCATAGCTGGCGACTCGCTCATCCACTTGACCGCTCTCGGTCCAAGGGTTTGTCAACCCTCGTCCCTTGCGATAGGCCCGCTGGTGGTTCATCCGCCGCATCGCCAGCAGTCGACAAACGTGTCGAACGTCCGGCAAAAGCCACTTCCTCCGCTCGTGCGGCCGCCGCTCCTTACTCTAAGGAGAAGTCCGTCTGTGACACTTCAAAGATGAAGTGTTACAACTGCAACAAGACAGGCCACACGACGCCTACCTGCCCTTTGCCCTGGACAGAGAAGTCCAAGGAGGCGATGAAGAGGAAGGGTATTACCCGAAAGTCCATTGCTGCTGGTGCCAAGGGCAAAGCTGCCACTGCTGTTGTCACTACTCCCGCTGTTGCTGGTCCGTTGACAACTACTCCTCGTCGCAACCAGAGCGCGTGGGTGTCAGCTCTCTCTGAGTCCGACGTTACTATGCACGTAAGTACTTCGCTTACTACTACTACTTTTTCTACTCTACTTCCACTGTATGCGACTTCATCAACAGACGAGTCAATATATATTCTTGATACTGGCGCAACTATTCACTGTACGCCGTATCGAGACTTACTTTTCAATGTCCACTCCGTACCAACTATCGTACTGACTGTTGCCAACTCAGAACAACTAGTTTTGAAACTCGCTGGTGACATGGTACTCGAGGTGGAACAGGAAAGTGGTAAGCTTACTGAACTCTTGCTAAAGAATGTCTACTTCAACTCAACACTACCTTTTACTTTAATCAGTGTTGGAAAACTGGACTCTGATTATCGTTTTACTTTTTATAACAATCTTTGTACTATATACGACTCAAACTCGACTTGTGTGGCTGTTAGTTAGAAAATCAAACGGTTTATACACACTATCATCAACTCGAGTGACTTCTTTAGCAAGCGTGCATAGAACTGGCATTACTCTACTTGAACTACATAAAAAACTCGGTCATCTCAGTTACTTCATGATCAAGAAACTACTTCAAACTTCGTCAATCATTACTGATCATATAACTGACCATACTGAAACTCCGTGCGAGGATTGTTTACTTAACAATATCCATCGTAATACCGTACCTAAACTTCGTTCTTCATCGTTAGCTGAAGCTTTCGGAGATCACTTTCATATTGACATCTTTGGGCCTCTACCCACAGTGTCGATTACTGGTAAACAGAAATACTGGTTGACTATCGTCGACGATGCTACTAGATGGTTAGTACTTGCACCACTAGTTACTAAAGATGACGCCTATACTCAATGGGTCATTTTCTCTACTGAACTTTTGACGCAATATGGTATTCGTGTCAAGATACTTCAAGCCGATAACGACGGTGTCTTTACCAGTAAAGCTATGACTGCTTACTTGAAAACTCAAGGAACTATACTACGTCTTACTGTACATGATACTCCTCAGCAAAACGGTGTTGCTGAGCGTGTACATCAAACTATTATGAACTTGATTCGAGTAAACCTGCATACTGCATCTTTACCAAATGACTATGGTGGTACGCTGCGTTATACGCGATGTATGTGTACAATCGTTCTCCTCGTACTATACTTAACTACAAAACTCCTTACTTTAAGCGATATGCACAGATGCTAACCTTGATGGACTTCAAGTCTTCGGTCAGCCGTGCAGCGTATACGACGAATATCGCACAAATAAACTAGCATCTAAGGGTAAAAGGGGAGTCTGGATAGGCTTCGCTGAACACTCTAAAGGTCACTATGTTTACTTCGGACAACGTGTCGGAGTTGAACGTAACTTGCAATTCGTTGACTCTACAATACGAATTGAAGGGGAGAAAGAACCAAATGTCGAAAAACTTACTACTGAAAAACAACTTGAACTTGAGGACAACCCTCACATAGAACCAATGGAAATCAACAGCCTGACCCTACTGGTCCAAGGCGTTCCAACAGAACTCCTCAACTATCGCGTAAAGCTCGTGGTCTAAACTACGACGAAGTAGACACTAACATTGCTTTCTACTTAACTGAGTTTAACGCTTACTATGCTGAGGACGTCGGTGACCCTGTCACTTTCAAAGATGTACTTAATCACCCTCTCAAAGACGTTGGTTTAAGTCTATGAAACTTGAGGTTGATACACTAGAACAACTCGGCACTTGGGCATACTGTATCCCGCGCCAAATGCCAACATTACTGGTTCTCGCTTTGTCTACAAGACTAAGTACGAACATGGCAAAGTTACTAAACTCAAGTCAAGACTTGTTGCGCAAGGATACTCTCAGCGCGATGGTATTGATTACTATGCAAACGACTTGTTCGCTCCAGTCGCGCGCATGAGTTCTATGCGACTCATACTTACACTTGCGGCTTCACTACACTTCGAGATTAACCAACTTGATGTTAAGTCTGCTTACTTATACGTTAAAATTAACGATGATGAAGATCTTTATCTTCGTCCGCCTCCAGGCGACTTACTGCCCAACTTGCCTAAGGGCTGGGTACTTAAACTACGCAAAACTATTTATGGCCTTAAACAAGCCGGACGTCGCTGGTACAAGGTACTATGCGATATACTTTTCCAACTTGGACTCAAGCGTTCAGACTACGATAACGCTGTCTTCTACCTTTACAGGGGAGACAAACTAATACCTATACTCACTGTTCATGTCGACGATATTACTCTCTGTACTATTACTTCTGTTGTCGCTGAACAATTCGAGATAGCACTTAGACAACATGTCGAAGTAACAAACGGTGGTACTATCCACTGGATGCTTGGCATGGAGATTGATTATGACAAAGCCTCTGGTGTTATCAAGCTTCGTCAACGCGATTATATTCAAACTATACTTAAACGAAACAACTTTGACCATGATCATACACGCCGTACGCCTATGATACACAAGCACAACTTAGCCCCCCGTGACTCAAAAGAACCTCGTCAGGACGCTGACGCTATTAAACAATACATGTCTTTAGTCGGTGGTTTACGATACGTCGCTGACTGTACTCGACCAGACGTTGCATACTGCACTGGTCAACTTGCACGATACTTAGCTGACCCTTCTAAGGAACACTTTGCTGCAGCTAAACAGTGTTACCTATACTTGAAGGGAACGTGCAATTACTGGCTTGTCCTAGGAAACCAAGCAACTACTACTAATACTTCACTTGTCGGATACGCTGATTCTGACGGTATGACTACATACGGCAATAAACCAATAATGGGCTATACCTTTACATACAATGACTCGCTTATCTCTTGGTCAAGTAAGCGCGGTTCACTCGTAACACTATCGGTCACCGAAGCCGAACTATATGCCTTAGCGCATGCATCAACTGAGGCTATATATCTAAAAGCCCTCATTGACGAACTACTTAACTTTACTATGGATCCTGTCAAAATGTATACTGACAGTGCATCAACTATTGCTATTGTTAGCTCACCTGACGAGCAACATTTGCAACAAACTAAACACTTCGAGATTCGTAAGAATTTCATCAGCGATTGTGTACTCAAGAAGTATATAACTATTCATCATATATCTTCTAACGATCAACGTGCTGATACACTTACTAAAGCACTACCTCTCGAAAAACTCAAGCACTTCAATGAACTACTTCATATTCGTGCTTGAAGGGGAGTGTTCAACTATATTAATTAGACGCTCAACGTACGAGCGCCGTAGTTACCGTATATATAACTTACTCTGATAAATGCAACGATACGCACTTTTGATCCCCAACTCCCACTGTGTGATCTCTCTCAGTCTTGCTCTCTCAACACTTTCCTCTACTTGCATAGCCTTCTAACAATATTTGGATCCTGAAGGAGAATACCACGTCGTCCAGCGGAACATGGTGCTTAGCTGGTCTCAGTGCCTTCTGTCACAGATTTTCAATGTTTCTAAAAGACTTGCCTTACCAGGCAACGGTATTATTGGGAATATTTAAGTGCTTGTCAAGCGCTTATCCAGCGCTTATCCGGCGTCTATTTAGGCGCTTATCTGGCGCTTATCAGGTGCTTATTCCGGCGCTTATTCTCAGTGCCTATCAATTGATGCGCTGATGCGCCTCCTGTCTCTGATGCGCTGATGCGCTCCTTTCCTTATCTGTGTATCACATGATAGAACTCTCTGGAACATTGTGGAACATGCTGGAACTATGATGTCATAGTATAGAACATTCCATTAGATGATGTCATAGTTCTTAGAACCTTCTGGAAAAGTCTAGCCTTGTCTTAGAACAAGCTAGAACAAGTCTAGCCTTGGAGCTGGGTCATGGGGTCAGGTCATGGGGACAATTGCTATTGGTTGATTATTGAAGTGGCACCACTAGGGCATAGGGCATGCTTAGTAAGGTAGATTACTTCACTTACTCATGTAGGTATTAGGGGTCTTAGGGTAGTACCTGGGGTCCTCCCCTTCATGTATATATAGAGGCACTCCTGAGGGCATATCCCCTCAGTCTTATCCACTCTGTTGATAAAGGACCACCTTGTACTCTCCAGTACTTCGCTCACCACACCTCTTACTCTCTATATCTCTATCTCCCCCTCAAGTTAACCACTTATCTGGTGAGTGTAACCTTAACTGTTACATTTGGATAAGACTGCCCCTACTCCCTCACGTCTTTGGACGTGCTGGAGGTTTCTTTTCCCTTTCTTCTAGGTCTTGTGCCTGTGCGTGGGCCCCTCTACAAATCCTCTAGAAATAGAGGTAGCCGGACCATAGGCTTTAAGTGGTAGTCATGTCTAGGCTTTGCCTTGATGTGCACAACTTGAATCACCCTCTCGCCCGACGCTCCTAGAGCTGATCAGAGCAGGGGTTGGCATTATGCCAACATGATGAAAGTGTGCCTCCCCACAGGCGATAGTGGAGTCTGGTGTCAGACAGCTCGTTATAAGAGCTAGACAACAGGACTTGAAGCCCATGAGTGCCTAGGCACGAAGACGGGTAACTTGTTCTGGCCGGACTTAGGGTCAGTGCAATACTGATCCGCCAACCATTTGCCGCATGGGTGGAACCATGACGGAGATCCTATACACCACCGGACCTGGAGAGAGAGTCCAGGCCGACGCCGGCACTACCCCACGCACACACAGGACCTCTCCTTTATGGAGATTTGTTTCGCACACCACTGAGCTGTCAAGCTCATCACACACTGTCACACAGTCACCATGCCAATTTCCCGCTTCATCGCTGCTAGGTCTGGCCGCAAGGCCCCCTACTCCATCCCAGTCCGCAATGAAGTCACCGGACTTCAGGAACGCCTCACGGTCTCCAAGGAGACACTCGACAAGTTCAAGGATGCTGGCAAGCCTCGCCGGCTCAAGTACCCTGATAACAAGCCCCTCATCAAGAGGATTGACCTCGAGGAGCAGGCTCGCACAACCATTGAACATGAGGAGGACCAAGACCGCATGAGAAAGGTCTCCCATCTCATGTCTCAACTCAGCCTTCTCGACCGTATCGAGAAGCAGGAGAAGGAAAAGGCTGAAAAGCTTACCCTTCTCCAGCGTATCGAGGAGCGCAACCAACGCGCTTACATTCCCACTCCCTCTCCTCTTCCCGCTTCTCTCCACTTCCGTAAAACGAAGTTAATACTTCGTCAAGAGGAGTTTGAACCGATGATCACAGCAGCCTGTCAAAGGCTTGAACCCGTGCTCAAGAAGCTGGACGCCTCTTTCTCGAGTGGTGGGCAATCATCTAATCACCAGCTCAACACTCGCAGGGAGAAAGCTCAGCTGCTGATCGGCCGTGTATTCATGGTTGAACAGTGGTTCAAGGAGAATCACACGGACAAGATGACGAATAGGGAATGGAGGATGTTGAAAAAGGACTTGAAGAGTTTAGGAAGGATTAGTTTTGTGGATATACATCGGAGATGGGGTTACATCTTAGAGCTACTAGAAGGACTGTTTGATATGAACGCCTTTGTATATGCGGAAATGGAATAAAATGCATGGGCTGACAAGCCTCATTTTACTCGGTGACAACTTCCTGAAAAGGATTTAATGTGTGAAAACAACTCTGACAAGAGTTCAATGTGTGAAAAGTGGTGTTTCTCTTCTTCTTATACTAGAAATAGTATTTCGCTTATCCTTTGCTAACTAAGAAATTAGAAGCAATGGCCACTCAATCCAACGCCAGATCCAACGCTGCTCCCGCTGCCGCCAACCTCACCCATTCTGTTCCTTTTGGGAAAATCACTCCCATTGTGTATAACCCTTCGGTTGAGAATTTTGAGCAGCACATTTTCCATAACCTCACTACAGCCCAAAGGGCCTTCACCCGCACAATTGAGGGTGAAGCGACTACGACCATTGTTCACAATATGATGAATCAGATGGTTCTCATATGGAACACTCAGCTGTCGTTGTTGGAGGATAACCTCCAGGAATACGTTGACAAGGTCGCTCAAGACCTTTATTCACAATGCGCTGCAGATACACAAGTCCAGCGGATGGACACTGACCTCGACATGGTCAAGACGACGATCACTAATGTGGTCAACCAGATCAATCAGCTTCCCCTGTCTCAAGGACAAGGAGGATCCTCGCGCCAGCCTAAGATTGGTGAACCACCGGAGTTCAACGGCACTGACGGCAAGGTCAAGTTCAACGAGTGGTTGAACAAGATCTCTCTGTGGCTTGTCCACAAGAACGTTGCTACTGACAGGCAACGTATTGCCGTCGCGATGAACCGGCTCTCAGGCGCGGCGGCTCAATACATGGAGCCGTGGATCAAGAAGCTGACGAAGGGTCAGACAATAGGAACGTGGGAAGAGTTCGAAAACGAGCTCAAAGTACAATACGGTCAATGGGATGACAAGGAGGGCGCTCGAAAGGAGCTTAACGCCTTGTTTAACAACACGGATCTAGCGCACAAGAACTTCGTCAAGTACGCGGAACGCTTCCGTACGCTTGGCAGGCTTTCTGGATACGAGGACGACTTGCTCATTCACAAGCTCAAGCACGTCATCGAGAAGGACATGAGGCTCGTCATGATTGGGAAAGATGAAAATCAAATCCCTACCACATGGCCTCAATTCCTCAACCTCTTGCTTGACATCCACAAGAAGGTCTATCCGGAGAAAGCACAGGGCCAGATCTTTGCGAAGGAGAAGGATACGTCCACTCCTATGGAGGTGGACGCGGCGGACAAAAAGAAGAAGAAGAACGAGAAGCGGAACAAGGGCAAGGGCAAAGAGGTGAACTCGACTGAAAAGTCGGAGAAGTTCTGCCACATTCATAAGTCCAAAGGACATAACACGGACGAGTGCAACCTCAATGGCCTGAAGAAGAAGCCCGATGAGAAGAAGAAGGAAGTAAAGAAGGATGGAAAGTCTTCGGCGCTGAAGAAGATTCGGGCAGCAGATGCCGAGGACTCTGGATCGGACAGCGAGGCCGAGGCCCCTAAGGCTTCGTCGTCAAAAACAAAAAATGTTAATACCGCGCGCCTAGAGTTGGCGGCTCATATTGAGGAGGTTCCAACAGAAGATGATGAACCTTCGACTCCTCACCCGTCCCCTGACAAGGGTAAAGGGAAAAAGCCGACCAAGGGCAAGGATTTTTTCCGAAGCGTCATGTGACTCCCTGCGAACATGAACGCTTAGGCCCGAATACCCTCGATCTTTGTACCGTAGATACTGTCAAAAATGTAGCGCGTTCAAAAAATTCATTTTTTCTACCGGTTACAATTTGGGTATATGGAAAGAAAGTGCAGGTCGAAGCTCTGGTAGATTCAGGAGCCACAACCACGTTCATCAGTAAGTCAGTGGTTGAAAGTAACAATCTGGTAACAAATCAACTGGCATCACCGTTTCACGTCATCAACGTCGACGGTACTCCCAATAAAGATGGTCAAATCACTCACTCAGTACGTGCATACCTAGAAATAGGTTCGCACCGAGCAAGACAACACATGCTTGTTACTGATCTCGGTAGTAAACAAATGATTATCAGGATGACCTTCTTACGCCGCCACAATCCGGAGATAGATTGGGCAAATGGCGAGTGGAGATTTACCAGATGTCCTGAACTCTGTGCCCCAAGAGCTCGTAAAAACATCACTGTAACTCAAGAAGAGATCGATGAACTTAAGTTACCTAAGGGATGTTCGGTGTCAGACAACCTGGACGGAATAGGAAGTGTCGACCCGGACAACCCTCACATTCACTGGATTGACTTAGACGATCCAGAAGACCAAGAAATAGCAGAAATAATTGCTGAACTTTCTGGAAAGGAAGATGAGGGCTTTGAAGACGGCTTTGACAAACAAGAATCCGTCAATTGGAAGCCATTAGTACCAAAATATCTATGGGAATTTGGTGACGTCTTTTCAAAGAAAAAATCAGAACGCATGCCGTTACGCAAACCGTACGATCACGCGATCGAATTTGAGGAAGGTGCCTCCCTTCCCAAAGCGGCTAAACTATACCCGCTGTCTCCAATGGAAAAGAATTCTCTAGATCAATGGATCGAGGAGGAACTCCGAAAAGGTTACATCCGCAAATCGAAAAGTCCGATTGCAGCACCTGTGTTCTTCGTCAAGAAGAAAGATGGCTCGTTGCGCCTGGTGCAAGATTACCGAAAACTGAACGACATCACGGTGAAAAACCGGTACCCCATACCTCGCATCAACGATTTAATCAATTCGTTAAGCAAGGCTAAGGTCTTCTCAAAGATTGATCTTAGATGGGGATACAATAACGTTCGCATCCGAAAGGGTGACGAATGGAAGACGGCGTTCATCACACACCGTGGCCTTTTCGAAGCCAAGGTGATGTACTTTGGTTTCAGCAACGCACCTGCGACGTTCCAAGCCATGATGAATGAAATTCTGAGTGATTTGATCTTAGAAGGACATGTCATGGTGTATCTCGACGACATCCTCATCTTCACTGAAGACAAGAAGGAAAACGTCGTATCACACAGGAAGTGCTCAAACGTCTACGCGAGAACGATCTATTTGCCAAACCGGAAAAATGCTTTTTTGAAAAAGATCGCATTGAGTACCTAGGCATGATCATTTCTCACGGACACATCGAGATGGATCCAGCCAAACTCACCGGAGTTACTGAGTGGCCGCAACCTGAAAAGGTTAAGCAAGTCCAAGCCTTCTTAGGCTTCGCCAATTTCCATCGGCGTTTCATCAAGGACTTTGCTAAACATGCGAAACTGCTCACTATTCTGACAAAGAAGGACCAACCCTGGATCTGGAAAGATGCTCAGGAACAGGCCTTCCAAAGTCTGAAACAGGCTTTTACGTCAGCACCTATTCTGAGGATACCAGATGACGAAAACCCTTTCCGTCTGGAAACAGATGCTAGCGACTTTGCTACAGGAGCGGTACTATCACAACTGGATCCAGCTGACAAGCTGTGGCATCCAGTAGCCTTCTACTCTAAATCACTCAATGTCCATGAACGTAATTATGAGATATACGATAAAGAGTTGTTGGCTATTATCCGCGCCCTGGAAGAGTATCGTCAACATCTGGAGGGACATCCGATTACCGTAGAAATATGGTCGGATCACCAAAACCTGACATATTTCAGGAATGCCCAGAAGCTGACTCGGAGACAAGCGCGATGGGCGTTATACCTCACGCGATTCAATTTCGTGCTCCGGCACAAACCCGGAAAGACCATGCTTACCGCAGATCCTCTGTCCAGGAGGCCAGATCATGAAGAGGGGGTAAATTCCGATAACGAGGACAAAATTCTCCTTAAACCCGAGTTTTTTGCTATCTCTGCTATCGAAAACTCTCATGACTCGCCTATCAACGACGATGAAATCCTAAGACGGGTCAAGGAAGCACTCATGAACGATGAAGTTACCAAGGACTATCAGCAGTTACTTAACTCTGGTCCTAGGGAGTTCAAGAAATCACTAGAGGAATGGAATTTTGAGAACAGATTACTCCTATACCGTGGAAAAGTCTACATCCCCAAAGATCAGAAATTAGATCTGAGACGCCAAATCATCCAGATGCATCACGATCTACCTTCTGCCGGACATCCTGGCAGATGGAAAACGTACGAACTGATCTCGAGAAACTACTGGTGGCCAGGTTTAACCACTGATGTCAAGAAATACGTGACAGGCTGTGACACATGTCAGCGGATGAAGACTCGTCCGCAACAGCCTTATGGACCACTCATCCCTAATCTGGTTCCGGCCGAACCATGGGATATCATGATTGTCGACTTGATTACTCAGTTACCGGAGTCTGATGGCTTCAATGCTATCTGCGTAGTCGTAGACCGCCTGACTAAAAGGGCGCACTTCTTCCCTATCGTAAACGAGTTCTCGGCAAAAGATCTTGCAGCTCTACTCTATGAGAGAGTCTGGACCCTTCACGGGTTACCTTTGCAAATCATTTCCGACCGAGGTCCACAATTCGCAGCAGACTTATTCCAGGAATGGTGTAAAATGCTAGGGATAGAATCTACAATGACTACTGCATATCATCCGCAAACTGATGGTCAAACTGAACGAGTTAATCAAACGCTCGAACAGTATCTGCGTTGTTACGTTGATCAACTACATGACGACTGGGCTAGACTGCTCAGCTCGGCTGAGTTCGCATACAACAATGCAGCGCACGAGGGAACTAAGCACTCGCCTTTTTACCTCGAATACGGCAGACACCCTAGAGCTGGTCCAACGCTCACTAAGGACCTGAAAAGGTCTGACATGAATGACATCATGTGGAACCGCTTGCAAGCTCAAGAGCATGCTAAAGCGGCGTTACAACTTGCGGCTGAACGCATGAAGTGGTACTACGACAAGCACATTCAGAAGGTCCCCTTCAAAGAAGGCGATCAGGTCATGCTAGATCTGAGAGACTACCAAAAATCTGGACATAAGCTGTCAGCCAAGTACTATGGCCCATTCAAGATTGCTGAAAAGCTCTCGCCGGTCACATTCAGACTGGAATGGCCCGAACGTTCACCAAGGATACACCCTGTATTCCATGCAAGCAAGTTAGTATCGTACAATGAACCTGAATTCGAAGGCCAAAAGCTGGAGATGCCTCCGCCAGATATCATTGACGGAGAAGAAGAATACGAAGTCGAGAAAATTCTCAAGTCAAGACGTACAGGTCGTGCCAAAAAGCTTCAGTATTACATACGCTGGAAAGGCTACGGACCAAACGACGACACGTGGGAACCTGTAGAAAACATCACGCACGCTCAAGAAGCGATCAAGAAATTCTACGACGATCATCCCCAAGCTATACGCTCAGCTACATTTACTGTGTATAAGTCACGAACAACACACCAAGGATCATCCACAATCCAATGACGCAACCGAGGAGGGTACGGACTAGACTACCATCAGCCAATGAGGTGTGAAACCCGTCAGGGGCGTCGGTAGAAGCCGCTAGAGTCACTCGGAATTGCTTAGGCACCCTCTTGACAATGGTGAAAAAGTGGACTCAATGACCAAGGTGTTCGTTCAAAACTCTTTGCACGGAGTTCAAAGCAAGAAGGGGGGGTAATGTCACAGATTTTCAATGTTTCTACAAGACTTGCCTTACCAGGCAACGGTATTATTGGGAATATTTAAGCGCTTGTCAAGCGCTTATCCAGCGCTTATCCGGCGTCTATTTAGGCGCTTATCCAGCGCTTATCTGGCGCTTATCAGGCGCCTATTCCGGCGCTTATTCTCAGTGCCTATCAATTGATGCGCTGATGCGCCTCCTGTCTCTGATGCGCTGATGCACTCCTTTCCTTATCTGTGTATCACATGATAGAACTTTCTGGAACATTGTGGAACTATGATGTCATAGTATAGAACATTCCATTAGATGATGTCATAGTTCCTAGAACCTTCTGGAAAAGTCTAGCCTTGTCTTAGAACAAGCTAGAACAAGTCTAGCCTTGGAGCTGGGTCATGGGGTCAGGTCATGGGGACAATTGCTATTGGTTGATTATTGAAGTGGCACCACGGAGGTCAACACTGGACCACGACCATCACCGGCGGCAAAATTCCCACGGTTGGGAATCCACCTTGGAGAGGCCACGAACGCCTCGAAGGCCCAGGAAACAACTAGATTTTACTTTACATTACTTAGACATAGACCTTAGACTTAGTGTGAGACTCGCTGGGACACTATGAGCAAGGCCGGAGTAACGACACGAGGAGCGCAGCCCAGACGTTCGGGGGCGGCAACTCCCGAGCCTGACGACTCCAGTCTCGCGCACCTCTCTATCGAAGAAGCACACGCATACCTTACGAAGCAGACACTAGTCCCAGACGGCCCACCCACGACAGAAGGCCTGACCACGGCTCTCCTACACATCGCCAGGAACACCAAGTCAGCCACGGCAAAGAAGTGCATCACAGCGCTGGCAGAGTACGCAAAGGCCATCGAATTCGAATTCCAGGCCCACTTCATCGCGAAAACGGTACAAGAGCACTTGGAACGCACCATCCAGCGAATCGACAACGGCACGAACAAACTCCACAGCGCGCTCGAGAAAGTCACGTCAACCACGACATCCCTGGCAGACAAACAAACCGAACTAGCCACGAACGCAAACGAGATCGCCCAGGCATCTAAGACGATACAGGAACACACCACGCAGCTCTCTTCCCGCACGTCTACGACCTCGTACGCACAGGTCGCAGCTCTAGCATCCAACGCCACCCTTCCACCAACCCACGCCAGCACAATAGCACGGGCAGAGATCAGAGCTAAGCAGATCATTATAGATGGGTACACAACGGGCGACTCTGACAACCTGCTCACAGAAGAGATCTTACTGCAGAAGGCGAATCTGGCGCTGCAACTGATGAAAGCCCCGGAGAACATAAAGTTCAAAGGGCTGCGGCGGCTGGCAAACGGGGGGCTCATGTATGAGATGAACTCGGCGGAGAGTGCGAGATGGGCCAACAATTCGGAGACGAGGAAAGAGTTCCTCAAGCATTTCGGCGGAGGCGGTGAAGTCTCCCTAAAGAACAGAACTTACCAGGTACTGATCGACTTCGCGCCCATACACTTCGCGGCCCAGGACCAGAACGCCCTCAGACAGCTGGAGGAGCAGAACGAGTGGGAAGCGGGCTCGATAGCGGAAGCGAGATGGGTTAAGCTGCCGGAGAAACGATCGCCGTCACAGAGGACAGCCCTGCTCTCACTACAGGTCGCCACGGCTGACATGGCGAATCGATTGATCAGGAACGGTGTCACAGTCTGTGGTAAGTCCCTGCGAGCGAGGAAGAACCTCCCCGAGCCACGTCGTTGCCTCAAGTGCCAAACAATTGGCACGAGACACCTAGCAGCGGACTGCAAGGCCATTCACGACACATGCGGCAACTGCGGAAGCATCGCGCACCCCACTAGGGACTGTAAGGTCACAGATCCGGCCGACTATCACTGCTCCAACTGCAAGCAGAACGGACACGCGGCATGGGACCGTACATGCCCTACGTTCCTAGCCAAAAGAGCAGAGCTGCACGTCAGGACACCCGAAGCTAAGTACCGTTTTTTCCCCACCCCCTCTGACCCGTCTTCCTGGGAAACTTTTGACGACACGCGCAAGGCAGGTACCCAGCAACAGCCTAGAGCACAGGACACGCAGCTTGGAGGAGACCCTCACGCGCCGTTCCGGTGGTCAGACGAACCGTACGAGGGTATGAGAGACAGGGAGGTCAGCGGACGAGGTGGAATTGGCCTCGATGACGACTGGACAGAGGTGCAGAACAGGAGAGGCGGAGTACACCACACGAGACAGACTCAGCTAAGTAACTTCCAACCGGCGCACTACACACAGACTACGCTCGCATTCCAGAATCCGAGGGGGACGCAGGCAGCACGTCGAACACAACCCCCGCATCACTCCCCTCCGCCCCGTCCTCTGCTCCCACCCGCCACAGGAAGTAACAGCATCCCAGTTCCCCCATCATGAATAACAAAACGCAACACAGACGTCCTACGGACACCCTCCGCATATGGCAGATTAACCTAGCTAAGTCGAACATAGCCCAGCAAGCTTTCTTACACACTATCTCGGTAAATGACTGCGACATTCTACTCACACAGGAACCATACATGCAGCCCGGCTGCACACTCACATCCGCGTCCCACTCTTGGCGAGTCGTATATCCCACAAGGCATCATGATTGGAAGGAGAGAGGGAGGAGCACGAGGGCAGTGACTCTAGTCAGCACCCGACTCAGCACTGACGCCTGGGAACAAATTCCGCTAGACACCCCTGACGCGACCATCATACGACTGAGAACGGCCATCGGATTCATACTCATCATCAACATTTACAACGACCAGAAAAACGACGAAACCATACATCTCATTACAAGAAAGCTTCAGCAAGTCGCAACAGAGGGGTCGCGGCGAGCCAGACCTGCGCGCGATAACACGAGCGTTCACGTCCTCTGGGCAGGAGATTTCAACCGTCATCATCCCATGTGGGAACTCAACGAAAACACGCACCTCACCACGCAGACATACTTAGACGCAGCAGTCCCACTACTGGAGGCACTCGCCACCTATGAGATGGAGCAGGTTCTCCCAGGACAGTTGCCTACCCTAGTCGCGAGGGGCACGGGCAATCACACGAGACCGGACAACGTCTTCGCCACGCCAGAACTAGCTGAGTACACCATTCGATCAATGACCTTCCCGCACTTCAAACCGCCCCACACAGACCACTACCCCATTGGGACGGAACTGCGAATCACGGCAGAGCGCATTGACCCAAAACCAAGGTGGAACTGGAGGGACACAGACTGGGACGAGTTCCGGGGGACGCTCTTGAAGGAACTGGGGGAGAGAAACATACCGGACTCGCGGATAGTATCCGTAGAGGACTTCTACAAGGTCCTTGGTGAGGTAACGACGTGTTTGCAGCTCACACGCAAAGCGGTAGTCCCACAGAGCAAGCCCAGCCCCCTCGCAAAGCGCTGGTGGACGAAGGATCTCGCGAAGCAACGAGACCAGGTGAGCAGACTTGCGCGCACGTCATACCAGTTTCATGCCGTCCCGCAGCACCCAGCACACAGGGAATACCGCAGAGCGAGAAACGCGTACCAAGCCGCAATCAAGACGGCAAAGTCCGAACACTGGCAAGCATACCTCGAGGAGATAAAGGAGGACACAGTGTGGAGTTTTAGCAAATACGTAAAAGGGGGTCAGACAGATGGCACCAAGGCGCGTATCCCCCACCTCCAGTACTCAGACCACCTCCAGCGCCCGCGGCTGGCGGAGTCCAATGAAGAGAAATGCAAGGTACTGAAAGACTCCTTTTTCCCCAAACCAGGACCCGACCCCAACGCGGCGAACGACCAGGTCTACCCAGCACCGGCCTTCAAATTCACTGGCATCCCGAGAGCACTGGTCCAGAGCGTACTACAGTCACTAAAGCGATATAAAGCGCCAGGAGTCGATGACCTTCCGAATGAGGTTTACATAAACTGCAGCGACACTCTCCTCCCTTTCCTGCACCGCATATTCGAAGCCACATTCACGCTAAAGATATACCCTGAGGAATGGAAAACCGCGCGCACAATAGTCCTGAGAAAGCCAAGCCGGAAAGACTACACACTCCCAAACGCCTACCGCCCGATAGCACTCCTCCCATGCATAGCAAAGATCCTCGCGGCGTGCGTGACCCAAATAGTCACGAAGAAAGCTGAGTCACTCTCTCTCATCTCGAACAGTCATTTCCTCGGTCGACCCGGTCGCACCACCACAGATTCTCTACACTATGTCGTCTCAACCATCAAAGCAGCTTGGAGAAAAGGGCTATATGCATCGATCTTATTTCTAGACAACAAAGCGGCCTTTCCAAGCGTCACACCAGCCCAACTCTTCCATGACATGAGAGTCAGGGGCTTCCCCGTCGAGATAGTGGATTGGATGAGGCGTAAAATGGAAGGGCGAACGGTTGTGCTCTGCTTCGACGACTATGTCTCGCAACCCCTGGACATCACGGGCGGACTGGATCAGGGCTGCCCCACGTCGGTTATCTCCTACCAGATTTACAACTCGAGCAACCTGGACGCAGCGATTTCGGCCCAAGGGCAACACGCAACAGGTAATATTGATGATGTAGCAGTAGTCGCAGTGGGGGAGAGCTATCTCGAGGCGCACGGGAAGCTAAAAGACTACATGTCCAAGGAAGGAGGGGCTTTCGAGTGGGCAGACACACACAACACGCAATTCTCCCTCGAGAAATTTGGTCTGCTTAACTGTCGACGAAACGCGAGCGACCTCGGACCGGAACTAGACCTCGGTACCACGACGATCAAACCTGCTAAGTCCCACCTCTTCCTGGGAGTGCTAATAGACTACCAACTTCGCTGGACAGAACAGGTGGCAAGGGCGATAGGTAAAGGCCAGCGATGGCTCGCCCTCTTCAAACGCATGGCGAACACGAAACGAGGCATTTCAGCGGCAATGGCGAAGAAACTCTACCTGGCGATGGCCATACCGAGCATGTTATACGCTGCGGACGTCTTCATTGCCCCCCCAGTCACGAACTCCAGCCGACAAAACGCGAGAGGATCCCTTGGTCACATCAAACGCTTCGAACAAATACAACGGCAGGCAGCCATCTTAATCACTGGCGCAATGCGCACAACAGCAACCGACGTGATGGAAGTTCACGCAAACCTACCTCCGATGCGTCTGACCCTAGACAAAATCTGCCACAGAGCCGCGCTACGTATATGCACCCTCCCTGACTCGCACCCGCTCACGAAACACATCACACAGGCCCGCCGCTCATACGTGAAGAAACACCGATCCCCCATCCACGACCTCCTCCATCGCTACCAACTTGACCCAAGAACAATAGAGACGATAGCCCCAGTCCGATTCTCTCCCGGCTGGCGTCCCTCTTTCAAAACGGAGATAAAGGGCGAAAAGAACGAGGGAGAGAAACGCGACAAAGCATGGAGGCAACGAGCTAAGTACCACATTTATACGGACGGCTCAGACATTGACGGCGGAGTAGGGGCAGCAGCGGTGATGTACACAGTTGGGAAGCATCGAACGACGAAAAAGATAATCAGACACCACCTGGGGAGCTCAGACCAACACACGGTCTATGAGGCGGAGCTGGTAGGGATCCTCTTAGGCCTACACCTGCTCTACACCGCGGGGGCACAGAAGGAAGGACGCGCCTTCCTCGCACTGGACAACAAGGCAGCCATCCAGGCCTCGAGGTCCGCAGACTCCGGACCAGCTCACTATTTACTCGACGAAATACACCGACTGGCGAAAAAGCTGGCAACCAGGAGCGCGAACCTAGCACTCACGGTACGGTGGGTGCCAGGACACTGCGGGGTTGATGGAAACGAAACAGCGGATGAACAGGCGAAGGAGGCAGCGCGAGGAAGAGGATCGGCACCGGCTCGACTACCACGAAAACTGCGTCAGAACCTACCACTCAGCGCATCCAAACTCAAGCAACTTAAAGCGGCGGACCTCAAGGAGGCAGCTAAGAAACTCTGGAACGACTCACCGAGACACCACAGATTGAGCAAAATCGACCCAAGCCTGCCCTCAGACCGTTTCGCGGATCTCATCTCATCGCTACCTAGACGACACGCGGCCCTACTTTTCCAATTGCGCACCGGCCACGCACCTTTACTCAAGCACCTACACCGGATTGGAAAAGCAACTTCGCCGGTATGCCCAGCCTGCGAAATGGCACCAGAGACGGTGGACCACTTCCTCCTACACTGTCCGGCACACGAGAGACACCGGGACGCTCTTACTTTCGAACTCGGACGCCCAGCCAGGTCCATACCGAATCTTCTCAGCAACAAAAGAATGCTACGCCCTCTCTTTCGATACATCCACGCCACCAGGAGATTCGCTCGTAACTTGGGAAGCCTGAGCCTGCCGAAGGAGACACAGGGGAAGAAAGGGAAGAAAGACAGGCAGGGGGCCAGGCAACGCGACGAAGGAGGGTAAGAAGTTAGGGAAGCAGGGAGAGAAGTTAGGGAAGCAGGGAGAGAGGGAGAACGAAAAGAGAAGTACAACCCACCTCAGAAATCGAACAGGACTGACTTCGGAACAGACTCACCCAGGGAGACCGTCACCACAGGAAACGACTCCCCGTACACCCTCACCCCTACGCGGGCACTCTCACCTTCACACTGCATCATTTCGCACGCGCGGCCGGAAGCCTAGAGGCTGGGGGAGTTTTGACGGGGAGCGGAGGACCGCGACCTGGCTTCCTGCTACCGCAAGAGGCAAATGCCCAGGGGACCACCGTCCACCGCAAAGGGTAGCAGGTTTAGAACTCAGCCTCTCCCGTTCAGTCGGCAGGGCCTCTCCAGCCAACATGCGCACCTTTGTCAACGCACCTCTTATTACTCACGAAACTACTTACGCATATTAATTCAGAAAACCCTCCACCACACGTCTCGGGTGAGATCCCCCTGTACGTTTTGACCATGATCGCTTTTTAGACAGTAGACTACGAGAAAACAGTAGCACGGATGTACTTTGTCTACCATAGGGCGTTGCCCTCGAGGACAATAAACAAGGAGGAAAAAAAAAAAAAAAAAAAAAAAAAAAAAAAAAAAAAAGTGGCACCACTAGGGCATAGGGCATGCTTAGTAAGGTAGATTACTTCACTTACTCATGTAGGTATTAGGGGTCTTAGGGTAGTACCTGGGGTCCTCCCCTTTATGTATATATAGAGGCACTCCTGAGGGCATATCCCCTCAGTCTTATCCACTCTGTTGATAAAGGACTACCTTGTACTCTCCAGTACTTCGCTCACCACACCTCTTACTCTCTATATCTCTATCTCCCCCTCAAGTTAACCACTTATCTGGTGAGTGTAACCTTAACTGTTACAAGAACAAGTCTAGCCTTGGAGCTGGGTCATGGGGTCAGGTCATGGGGACAATTGCTATTGGTTGATTATTGAAGTGGCACCACTAGGGCATAGGGCATGCTTAGTAAGGTAGATTACTTCGCTTACTCATGTAGGTATTAGGGGTCTTAAGGTAGTACCTGGGGTCCTCCCCTTCATGTATATATAGAGGCACTCCTGAGGGCATATCCCCTCAGTCTTATCCACTCTGTTGAACTAGGACTACTCAGTACCTCACAGTACTTTGCTCACCACATCTCTTACTCTCTATCTCCATCAACTCCCCCCAGTTTATCAACTTACTTGGTGAGTAGTAACCTTACTGTTACACCTTCCGCCCGTTATGCGTTGAGCGCATACTACTATGTCATTGCCGGCGCTGAGGGTGTGGTAGGAGTTCTCAGTCTTGCCTGTAAACGGACATCCTAGCTCAGTACTCGCACTAGGCTTGCGTGTTGATTCCTACATAACGAGCTAGCTCATGGAGGCTGGTGACATCCACGCGCAACCCGCGGAGTGTGGGCTTTGGACTAGAAGTGCGAGGACAAATTCTACTTGACACGTACGCTTAGATTGCCGAGTAAGCACCTGAAATTTCCTGCGCCTTCACTTTCACAAGAGTAAACGAAACTTCCTCCAAGCACGTCGCGTCCGCAAGCTTGTACGAGCCGATTTCGATTCAACCTTCCGTGCACGTAAAGCGCTATCTACCCGAAGCACGAAAGCATCTGACTAGGGCGTCGACGTTCGGCTATACCCGTACGTCATAAAAACCGCGCACGCTTCGGACACGACGCAGGGGAGGGTGTCTACCAATTAAAAGGCTCGAGAGCAGCGTGGACGCGCATTTCCACAACGTATTTACGGTACCTAGCTCCCGGCCGGGTTTGCGAGCGATGAGCGTACCTGCGGGCGTCGAGGAGGACGAATGGCCTATTGGCGTTAGTGTAACTGGGCTGTGGGGCTGCGACGTGGTGGTCTTAAGGGCGGGGGAAGAGGTCAATAATTCAGTGGCAGGGTTTTGTGGACTGGGCGCGTCATTTCGCAACGATACGCAACACTTTGCACCTGCCTTCTCCGCTTTCGTAAACTCTGTCTTGGACTTACTTCATCAATTGAGACCAAGTACACGAGTATGAGCTGGAGGTCGTTGCAACGGACATGAAAGTATGAGTACGCGTACAAAACATCCAGCTTGGGTATACACTCCACTGCAACAAATACCATCAATAAACGAGGATGATAGACCATGGATTGAGCTGCAATCAGTGTTCGCAGCACGACGGCGAGAACACCATGCTCATCCTCAGTCAAAACTCCCTGGCATTCGAACTGGCTCATCACCATCGTGTAGCTCTTCGTACGGCTCCGGTATATGTGCGCGAAGGATATCGAATAATTGTTGGAACTTGCTGGTCGAAGTCAATGAGTGGAAAGGGCTGGCTTTTGCAAGCTGCAGCGCGTTCAAGTTCCTCCCGTCTCGAGTACGAGCTTCCCAATCGATTTCATCTTCCCCTGCGCACTGAATCAGAGCCTTCAGTGTGTCGATTTTCAACCAGCGGCATGCGTGATGTAGCGCTGTCATCCCTATGACGTCATATGCGTTGACTCTTGCTCCAGCTTCTACGAGAGGCTTGAATATGGATACATTGTCCCGATCAGCCGCCTCCGCCAGTGGAGCTCCAATTGTCGCGTCTTCTCCACGCTGCAACAAGCTCTCGACGTGCTTGGAATGGTATGCGGCTGCATATTCCAGGGGTGTCCATCCAGTGAGACATCGGAATATGGCTGAAGGTGTGATGTCCATGCTGCTTGAATGGCCAAACAACGCCGCAGCTACTGGGTTAGAGTCCGATTGTATTCCCCGCCATTCAAGATAGTCCTCGACGACATCGATAGCGTCCATGTGGAAGATGGATTGGCAGATATCAACAGCGAGAGTGCTTGTCTTGACTTGGTGCGCGAACACGGCGTCCGGATGCTCAATCAGTGTTTCTAATGACGCCAAAGCTAGCATTAGCTTCGTCGAGAGCCTGGACACCTCAGTCATTGAGCTGTGGATGCAGTATGGCGATACAAGACTTACTGCTCGCCTATAGAGAATGCTGGATCTGCTCCTGCGTCTGCCAAGAACTCGATCATGTCACACGATGCCTTAACCTGGCCCGAGTTCAACTTTCGGCTGCGGAGCCAAGCGTCACGCGCATACTTGCGTCGCCAGTTAGTGGCAATGCATTGACTGAAAATGAAGTTCATCCAACTCACGTACAGTACTGTATCCCCATCTTCGTCGACATCGTGAACAGATGCTTCTCCTGACAGAAACAGTTCGCGCAACCCATCAACGTCTGCTCTCAAGATGAATCGCCAAATTGGTGCGTCATTACGAACAAATCTCGGAGTGTGAATCGACACGTAGAAGGGCGAGAAAACCTGCGCCTCCACTTTGACCATCCACGACGGAAGATACCAGATAGCCTGACTAGGCACAGTCTGATCCTGGCGACAAGTCTGCACGTCGCATGGTCGTCGCTTGGGTACATAGACATGGCCGACAAGCAGCGTAACGTAGCTGGGTACGACTTGTGTGGAACTAGGACGGTGGCACCGACATGCACAGCCTTGCACGCAGCGTAGACGGTTGCGGGAGGGTGGTTTGAGAGGTCGGTGCGCGGGTGTGGATAGACGAACGATGTGTGCAGAGCCTGTAGTGCTGTCTGCGCCCAGAATGGTAACGACCTCTTGCAGTAGGACCTCGGAACGCGACGAAGCCGTTGTTATTTGAGAAATTGAACGTCTAGCTCGCTGTGAATACATGAGCTGATACTGATGGGATCTACGTACATTGTAACGATCTCACACATCGCCCGTAGCGTCGTCTGTAGGTTGTCGAGCTTCGTAGAGAGGTCCTCGATGTTATCTCCAAACACCTTGCTTTGCAGGAATCGAGCCTTCTTGAGCTTCACCTTTCCATTCTCGCCAGTCGTCCGCATCTTTGCTAGAAACACTTCGACCTCCTCCAACCTCTTCGCAGCAATCACCGCCAAACACTGCAAGTCAGCGTCCGCCGCACCAGACGAAGAGCACGGGGGCAACTGATCCAGCCGGTTCAGCAACTCCTCTATAGATGACGCCCGAAGTCGCAGGAGCTGCAAGTTGTCTGGTGCATCCTTCAGGTCGTCGAGGGTGTCCTTGATGAGTTTCATGGCCTTGTACGCCTTTTCCATGTAGCTGAAGACATCCATCGCGTTGTTGGAGAGGTGAGGGGTACAGAATCCGAAGAGGGAGAGGAAGGGTGGGCTATATACTGCGATGCATGTTTAGACCGTGCTGTGTACACGAGGCTAGAGGCTGTACTTACTTGAAATCAACTGGCGCGCCGACTGCGTACATCCGAATCAGACACCGATTGCGACAACGCTAATGGCTATGTTCTTCGAGGGTACGATAAGTTGTCCACAACATTTGTGACATTGTTTGGAAAGCGACCTGACTTACCCTCTTTTGCCAGAGAATGAGACACTGCTTGGGCTCCGTTGCATCCGAGTCGTGAGACTCGCTGGAATTCGAAGCTATGCCACTCTTCAACTTGACAGAAGCTTATCATTACCGCCAGCGCGTGTGAGCCCAGGCTGTGTGCGGAGTCTAATGTGGTACGTACAGGATCATCACTTCACTGAGCAGTGTACCAGGGCAGTGCAAAGCCTAGCGGTTGTCGGTCTGTATTATCCTGGTTTGCTGGGAGCCGTATTGCATGATACTTGTAGTAGCAGCGCAAACTTGACGCCCAAGCAATCTTAGAGCCGGGGGACGCACAATACAGGTCATACACGTAGATGAACACCCAGCAGCTCATGAAGCAGTTGCACATTTCTCAATAATACAACAGCTTCAACTGGCCCTGCAATCTAAGAGCATGTTATTCATGATGGCACATAAGAAGTCAAGACGAGACGAACAAAGAACAACCGCGCACACGACAATATTGTGCTACAAAATGTCATCAGCTGTATCGTTGGCACTGAACCCAACGTTACACGTACCAGTCGTTCGCCCTGATGCGACAGACTGGCCTCCCTGCGAGGAACTCGAAGCTGTTTCCCAACGAACACAATCGTCGCAGGTTCTAATCGCCCAAACAAACGCAACGTCAGCAAATTGGGATCTCGTACGACGGCGAGAACAGAGACACGTACTTGAGCAAGTGTCCCATAGTGTCTGACACTGGCATCTGACACTGGGCGGCGAGCGAACATCGCCTTCTCAGAGTGTCCCAGAGTGATGACCGAAACTTGTTCCCATGTGTGTGTTGTGCGAGAAAGTTGAATCCACGTCCGGTGTCCCAGGACTTTTCTTCAGCGTCGCCTGCAGTTTGGAGGGACATGAAGGCTGGTCGGGGAGAGGAATGTAGATGAGCTAACCAGAATCACCAGGACGAAGAAGAGTGGGATGAATATGGCCAGTTCGGTTCTTCGCGCCGATGATGAAGACTTCCTTCTTTGCGTCCATACCGTCCATCTCCTTCAGAATCCGGTTCAGCGCACGGTTCAACGCCCCATCGGCATCTTCACCAGCACCAGAGCCACCCACGAGCCTTGGCAGTGGAATCCAGGTCATCGATGAGTATCTCGCACTACATCGAAGAGCAGTTTCGGACCCTACATCAATCCTGTGAGCGACTTCCCAGCAGCAAAACAGAATTATGCACATACCTTAGTAGACATAAAATTTGCTTATGTCTCGTTCGCATTCGCCTTAGCAAGCAGAGTCTTACCCTACGGGAAGACCGCAGTACAAGACACCCTTCAGGGGAGACATATGGTGCTTGAGGAACTTGTACGGGTGCTCGACGGGGTATTGTACAGTCTTCTGGAGCTCCTGCTTGGCCTCGAGAGTGTTGTCCCACTTGACAATCGGTACCTCGACGACAGTCTCATGCAGGCGGACAGGTTTGAAAGTGCCTCCACCCAACGCTTCAAGGAGCTCCGCGTGAGTTATGTAAGGTCCGTCCTTTCGCCATTCTGTTGCACGGCGGTTCTGAGCACATGGAGGCAAAATCGGAGTCAACGTATCTATGAGCCTAGACGGCAATCTGCTCCAGGTCATTGTTGTCTGCAAGCTTCAAAATTTCCAGATGATCCGTAGGATCTGGAATGACGATGTCGACTTCACGATCGAAGCGGCCGAAACGATGCACAGCGGGGACCATCAAGTTGGCGTTCAACCGAGTCATGAGAGCGAAGCGAGCACCTGAAAAACCACGCGACGTTCCACTTCACCGTGTGTCTGTGACAGTTCGGACGAATGTCAGCTTGTACAATGTATTCAAAAACAAGATAATAACCACCTTTTCACGTTTTGGGGCGATAGAGCTGATTTCGTCCATCAAAATGATCGCAGGCGAGTTCTTCTCAGCCTCTCGAGGACGCCTTCGTCAAGTTACCCTCAGACTCATCTTCGACTCGTTCAGGACCGCACCCGCCATGACTCTGGAGGACCGAACATGAAGACACCACGCCGGAGCACCGATCGAATTGAATAGTTGCGGGAGGCGTAGATAAAGCTTGACGAGCTCGCGGATTTGCGCCGCTTGGCTACGGCACCCATGGATATTATTGTGACCGACATCGCTCAAGTTCGTCTTCTCAACTTCTAGCTTCACGGGGCCGCCCTCTATAATCATCTCAGAATATTACTGCAATTCATGGAAAGAAGAGCGAACCAGAGATGATCACGTTGACTGAAGTGTTCCATTCCACTACAAACAGGGGGGTGCCGCCTTTCCAGAAAGGCCTGTAGCTGTAGGCTATAGGAGTCTGAATGAGTGTCCTTGCCTACGTAGGCAAATGTAACAACAGTGGCAGCTTACCTTCCAAGAAGTACGGCTTGAGGTACACATGGAAGATTTTGCCACTGTGACCCTCGAGAGAGCCGTCGAAGGGAAAGGCGCAAATGCGCTGTCCGTACTTGGTATCGAGCACGCATGCACGTGCACGAGGTCGCCGATGTTGACTCGAGGGCTTGTGCGAGCAACTCAATTACCTGCATCTAGTCCTCTTCGACGTCGTCTGAGCTTAAGCAGGTTATTTCTCCTTTCTTTCCCCTACAGACACCTCAGCATCAGCGAGAAGCTTCAACTTCAAAGAGAACGTACTCCTAGGACAATGATGGTGTCACCACGAAAGAGCTGGAGAGCATCTACAGTGGCGGGGTGAAGGATAGCAACTAAATGCTTGTCAGAACGCCTGGAAAACCTAGCAACGACCGTCCGACTACTTACCAGAGTTATCATCCGCTTTCGCTTGCTCGAGAACTAGACAATTGGAACTGTATGCATGTCCAACGGTCAGATTATGAGAGTAGGTTGGAGAGCAATGGTACATACGACTTGTTCGGTCTCAAGATTGCAGTGGATATATCGTCATGCGGAGCCTTGGCAGGGCACCGCTGGGGTCGTAGTACTGGAAAGAGAAAGACGAAACTTCACGAAAGGTCGTGGACATGAGCAATCTGATTTTTGCCGTGGGAAACTCGCATCGAGCAGCCACTCAGTAGTACTCAGACTCGGAGTCCTTACTATCGTTCACCATCTTCGCAGAGTTCTGTAGGTCTCATTATACCGCGACAGGCTTAGCTTACCACCACTCTCGTGTTTCGATACACCCTTCACACCTTCGCTCACGCGGCCAGGCTCGTGGCGCCATCATCAGGATTCAGGACAATGAGCACCCTCAAACGACCAAGGACAACATGTCAAAGATACCCTGGACCTTGTGCGTCTGGCCTCTTCTGACGATGGGTTTCGAACGAGTTGACGGGGCGGGGACTGGGACAACAATTGGCGGCGGCGTAGCGGAAGAGGAGGGCTAGTGAACTAGTACTGTCAATGGGCTCGGTGAGTACTGTATGATGCTATTCGCTGCGCTGTTGGAATGTTCACAGCTGACTTCCTTGCCATTCTCGACGTGGAGTCGTTGCGAGAGTTTCGTAAAGCACCTCGCTGGAGTGTCCTGTCACCAGTGCAGTACAAGTATGTACCGCTTCGCACCCGAGTTCCTAGTCTGTAAGGACCAGGCGCACATGTCAGCACTTATGAGCGAGCTGCTTCTACGCCCTTGAACACTGTGACGGACGCGTTTACAGCCGAGCCAAGCGTGCTTCAGCGGGCAAAGTTTCGTATTTGTAATTGTGTCCTGGGTGATCCATGCCAGACCTTGAAGCTTTTGCCTCGGTGCTGCAGGTCAAACACAACGCCGAAGGTGAGTGCGGTCTTGCCATACGCACTTGCATGCATCAGCACTCAATATACACATGCCAGTGACCCTCCACTCTCGTCGGTTGTACTATAACATTCGCTCGATGTCTATACATTTTTCCTGGCAAAACATAAGCGCGTCGGCCTGGAAGTCATGTCGACGGAGCTGACGCGAATTAAGTCCTTACTTTTGCTTTGTAACTTGGATGACTTCACAGAAGTGCCCCTGGGTATGTATGGAACTTCAGAATCTGTTAGACCTTTATCTCCTCACGGACAGGCCACTTTCGTGCGTGGCAAGCACTTACTCTATCATATACAGGGTCAAGTGGATTGATGCTTGTCCCCACAATGGCGCGGATAGCTGTGCGATGTTTGCTCATGTTAGGATCAGAAGCGAAGCCCTTCCTTATTTGGATGAACTCACCAGCAACACATCGGCATCTTTTCAAAGCACTGCACTCTGTTCTTTCAATACCATACAATCATCTGAATTGATATAAGCAACTCTATTTTGACACTCCGAAGCCTAACCGTCAGAACTCAGCTCCGCAATTCTTGGACCCTGAAGGAGAATACCACGTCGTCCAGCGGAACTGCCTTCCGCCCGTTATGCGTTGAGCGCATACTATGTCATCGCCGGCGCTGAGGGTGTGGTAGCACTTCTTAGTCTTGCACGTAAACGGACATCCTAGCTAAGTACTCGCACTAGGCCTGCGTGTTGATCCCTACATAACGAGCCAGCTCATAGAGCTTAGTAACGTCCACGCGCATTCGCGGAGTGTAGGCTTTGGACTAGAAGTGCGAGAACAAATTCTACTTGACACGTACGCTTGGATTGCCGAGTAAGCACCTTGTCAGTGAGTGACCCACCAGGACGTCCAGTCTAGGAAGGAAGCGCATCAGGACGGAGCTACTATACACGGGCATCCGCCGATCATGTAAAGTTCATATAAAAGGCACTGAACCGGTACAGGGGAAACCTATCTCTGTTGACCCTGTACCAGGTACGCACGTATTGCGTTGTACAATTCTATCTCTGTTGACCCTGTACCAGACCGTCTGATTGACAGGTTATGAGCCCCGTACAGCGCAAGCTATAACAGATTTCCGTTGCTACCAACCATTACCGCTCTGTTGAATAGTTACCCCTGTCAACCTATACATCTCAATGTCGAATCTCCCTAAGGTCGATTCTATTAAGAACACGTTGCCGAAACTCGACGATGATGGGAACACAAATTCCTATGGAACGTGGGTGATGCAGGTCGAAGCGAAACTCAGATCAATACATTTGTGGAAATACTTCGAGGGTCCTGATTCGGTGCCACCCATCGTCCCAAAACTTCGGAAAACGTACAATGAAGAAGTGGAGGATCCAGTCACCGGTGTGGTAACGAAAGGGATTAAGAGAGGAAACGAGGATGAGGTTGAGAAGGCAATGGAGGACGCGGAACCCTGGTATGATGCGAACATCACGGCAATCGCTCTGCTACTTGAAGCCATCCCTCGATCGAAAATCCATCTCATAGGTCGCACCAGACGAGCGAAGGAAGCCTGGTCGATTCTCCAGGCAGAATATCGACCAATCAACAATCTCCGGGCCTCATCGCTCCATCAGAAACTGATGAGTTTCGTTTGCAAAGACGGAATGGACGTCAGTAAATGGGTTGACAAAATGCGCGCTATCTACGCGGATCTATGTGATCAAGATCCAAACCGCATGGCTGACGAAAACTTTGCCACGACTCTTGCCGATCTCATCCCGACGGACAACAGCTGGAGAATGTTCTCCAGGACTCTTCACTATGATATGGGTATAGCTCACAGCGCGAACAGACCAATGTCCTCGTCGAGGGTCATTGAACTCATCAAAGAAGAGGACTGGGCGCAAACGAAGAATGATCCAGAAGTCATCGCGCAAATCTATGAAACTGATGCGATCTATCGGAAAAGGTCTTCTGGTTCTGCCGCTGTTGCGAACCAAGCGGTCGGGAGCGCCAAGAAAATGACTGAATGGTGCGACAACCCTGACTGCCCGCATCCCCGTGGTCACACAAGCGATAACTGCCTGTCCTGGGGAGGAGGGAAATGCGGCCAATATCCTGAATGGTGGAAATATCGGCGCGACATCCATCTGCCGCCTTCCCAACGTCCGAAGTCTCGGAACATCTCAAAGACTTTCAACGCGAAGAAACGCCCTACAGCAAATATATCCACAGCGCCTGTAGTCAATGAACCCACCGGAACGGAAGTTGTACAGGCGAATGCGGCATCTGTCGATGATGACGATCCGGGCACGGTATACTTATTGAATACAATGATGACAACAGATCCAGAGCAATCTGTGAGGTGCCACAACGTCGCCCTATCAGCGGATCACGTTCACAAACTCGCCGTTTATCACGACTCAGGCGCCAATCGACATATCTTTTTCGACCGCTCGGTGTTCAACAATTATCGCACCATTGCACCAATCAGTGTTCACGGTTTCGGATCCTCCCTCACCACTTCTGCTATCGCTGTCGGCGATGTCTCGTTGCTTGCAACTGTCGATGGCGCAACTCACAACATCAAACTATGCGATGTATTACACGTGCCTACCGCACGGATGAACTTGGTGTCTCAGGGCTGTCTGGAGCGACGAGGGGTAGGATCAACGACGAAGGCCGGGAAAATGGCACTGGAATTGAACGGAAAAACGATCATCACTGGGAGCCTCGGCGACAACAACTTGTATCGACTGCACGTCACCACCGCTCCACGCCCTACTCGTACTCAACTTTCACTACTTGCTCGCATCTCTGATCCCGTTGTGGCTTCTTCGAGCACACGTACCGTCTCAAAGGATTTTTACACCGCCTACTAGGCCATCTAGGCGTTAAAGGGCTTTCTCCTACAACCACCGGCCTACACATCACCACCGACACATCCAAACCACACACCTGCGAGATCTGCGCGCGAGCCAACATAAAGCGACTTCCTTTCCCAAAACACACAACACTTAGGGCCGTGTCAAGAACACAACCAAACTCTATGAAGAGCGAGGAAGTGACGACGGGGATGGAGGAACGACGAGCGAACTCGCGTGGACGATGACGACAAGGGAGATGATGATGATGAGGGAGAGACAACGACGAGGGAGCAGCTAACGATGAGCTAAAGACCAGGTTATATTAGTACTGTGAAGGACTAGGTACAAGGTGGACGTCACCTAAAGACCAGGAGGTAGAATCTGAGGTCTTTAGGGAGCTACAGGGTGGGTTTATATACATCTCAGACAAGGACCCCTGGTACCGGGTCTGTACTCCTAACACTGCTGTGGGAACGTATGGTGTGCTATGGTGCGATGTTCTACAATGTTCCACAATGTTCCAGCACCTTCTATGATCATGTGACCAGTCTGTCACATGCACTTGATCACATGCAGTAGCCATGTACCATCGATAAGATAAGATAAGGAAATTGAGAAGATAAGATAAGGGAAATAAGAGGAAAAAGAAAGGAAAAAGTGTGCATGCTCGTGACATTACCCCCCTCCTAAAGGCCTTTTCTCCGGAAGGCAGGAGTTGAGTCTTTTCCGTCTTCCCACAAGGATACGCGTCGTAGAGTTTCTGAAGGTAGCTTCTCAAAATTCTCATTAATTGGTCGGAAATTCATTGCCAAGAATAGAGATGCAGCAATTGGTCGTGGAGCTCCTGGGTGTCGTCTGTGGAAATCCTTTACGACTTCATCGGCATGAGTGACATTGGTGGCTGGTTCCCAGGAATTTTCTGATTCTGGGTATCCTTTCCACTTAACACGGTACTGAAACTCCTTCTTTCGCCCGAAGATCCTTGAATCAAGAATCTGTTCTACCTCGTACTCCTCTTCTTCGTCTACCACAACCGGCTCAGGTTCAGGAAATTCCCGGTTAGGGACCAAACTTGCCGTCTTGGCTGGTCGCAACCTATCCACATGGAACACTGGGTGACGCTTGTCCCGAATGGTAAGTTTAACCCGGTAATTCAAATCCCCAATCTTTTCTAAGATCTCATAGGGACCATCTCGTTTTGGTGCTAGCTTTGCCACCGGCTGTTCCTTTGGATGTTTTTCACGTTCTACGTAAACTTTGTCACCAACTTTAAACTGCGGAGCTTTTGCAACTCCATGATCGTAGAACCGTTTCATGCGTTCTGCCGTAAGTTGTAGCGCAGCTTTAGCATCTTCTTGGGCTTCTCGTAATGCTCGAAGACGTTCATCTGCTGCGGGAACATTGGACACTGGGTTCAAAGGCACCTGGAATTCCGGTAGATACCCATAGATCAGTTCGAAGGGAGCCTTCCCGGTGGACGAGTGTACTCGGCTATTAAGCGCAAACTCCGCAATCGGTAACCAATCTACCCAGTCATCCTGTCTGAAGGAGCAGAACACTCGGAGATACTGTTCTATCTCTTGATTCATACGTTCTGTTTTGCCGTCTGTCTGAGGGTGATACGCGGTGGACATGGACGACTTTACTCCGAGTGCATCGTAGATAGCACGAAGGAACTTGGACGCGAACACTGATCCGCGGTCTGAGATCATCTGTCGAGGTACACCGTGGAGTCGAAACACGTTTGCAATATAATCCTGCACGTGTTCAGG
>JABYQR010000315.1:0-51747 GCA_022592445.1 Cytidiella melzeri
AATTCTTCAGGATGGGTGAGAGTGTAACCCTGCGGGTTACAACATACATTATTTCTTTCATAGTTTTCTTTAATTACCATTTTTGGTATACGTTTGCATTTGGACTTTTCATACTTCTTTATCTTTCCCACACTCTCGCGACACTTATATACTACGACGCCTCCTTCGAGCCATCTCAGTTTTCCCCTCCGGCTCAAAGGTATGTACCACCACCTCTTAGTTATAGCGATATCTTGTACTTATCAGTTTTCCCCTCCGGCTCGAAGAATAAATTTTGTAAAAGTTCTCTTTCCGAGTGTTTCCTGCTCTGCAGCAGGTTTCCACTCTTACACTATATCTCACTCTGTTCTTGCTTGTTCTAAGACAAGGCTAGACTTTTCCAGAAGGTTCTAAGAACTATGACATCATCTAATGGAATGTTCTATACTATGACATCATAGTTCCAGCATGTTCCACAATGTTCCAGAGAGTTCTATCATGTGATACACAGATAAGGAAAGGAGCGCATCACCGCATCAGAGACAGGAGGCGCATCAGCACATCAATTGATAGGCACTGAGAATAAGCGCCGGAATAGGCGCCTGATAAGCGCCAGATAAGCGCTGGGTAAGCGCCTAAATAGACGCCGGATAAGCGCTGGATAAGCGCTTGACAAGTGCTTAAATATTCCCAATAATACTGTTGCCTGGTAAGGCAAGTCTTGTAGAAACATTGAAAATCTGTGACAAAAGCCAGAAGTTGTTAACATCCCGTGCTACAAAATTCAGGTACAAAACTCTTCAAATGCAATCAATCTTACTAAACTCATGTTTACTCAATTGAAGTCATACAGCTATGGCAACTACGCAGCTGTGCACCCAGTGCCATGTTGACAAAGAGCTCTCAGAGTTCCGGTGCCGTACCAAGGATGGTCAAGGTGGAAGAAAAGGAGACCCCACTAGCAAGTGTAATGCATGTATGACTAGGGAGCGTGACTACCGACAAAAGCGCAAACAGCCAGAAGATCATTTTGAGATTGGCAATGAGGATGCAGATGAACTTTCCTGGCAAATTAGCTCTGATACTCCTGTGGTTTCACTGCTCGAACTTCAAGCTCATCTAAAGGAATGTGCCAACCCAAATAGACCACATTTGTTTCGATTTGCAATGCAAGTGGACTGTGCGAGCATAGCTCCTAACCAGTTTGAGTAACTATGATACACTGCAAAACATGTATGAGCATGCAAGCAGCACAAACAGAAGACAAAACCTGCGTAAGTTGAGAAAACCAAGGAAACAGAAGCATAGCATAGCAAAGATATAAATAGAGCTGTACCGGAACAGAGAAAGGGAAGCTGTTCCAAACACAATCTAAGTAACAATGATACACTGCGAAACATGTATGAGCATGCAAGCAGCACAAACAGAAGACAAAACCTGCGTAAGTTGAGAAAACCAAGGAAACAGAAGCATAGCATGGCAAAGATATAAATAGAGCTGTACCGGAAAAGGGAAATGGCAGCTGTTCCAAATGCAATATAAGTAACCATGCTACACTCTGAAACATGTGTGAGTATGTGAGCAGTGCGAACAGAAGAAACAAAGAGCCTGACAGAGGCATGAATAGTGCTTTACTAGAAAGAGGGAATTGGAAGATTCACAATGCCATCAGTAAGGTTTTGTACACTATGTAACAGACTTATACACTAGAATATGTACACTCTTGTATACTGAAAATTGTACCCTTCAATTATATTTATTGTCCCATGTAATTGCCTAAGATTACTATGTGACTAGCTGTTGAGGAGCTCACAAAAGTCTGAGGCATCAGTTCTATAGACTCACAATGTACCCTTTGTTATGATGTTAAGAATGTACTCTTTGTTATCCTATGTATCCCAAGGCATCAGTTGCATAGACTCAAAATGTACTCTTTGTTATCCTATGTATTTCTGCGGAACCTATTGTACACCTATTGGTGGGCTCGCCGCACTCTGAAAATCATCTAAGTCCCGCGCCGAGCTCTCGGTTTGGCGCCATCAGCCCGCGCCTAGCGGAGTTTGTTTAGTGCTGACAATTGGGTGGGAGATTAACGTCAAGTGTGTGCACCCCCATCACGACTACCACCACTGCGACCACCACCACTGCGACCACCACCACTGCGACCACCACCACTGCGACCACCACCACTGCGACCACCACCACTACCACCTCTACACCGTGGACTGTGGCTTGCCGGACTGGTGTTAGGAGGCAAAAGAGTAGGATTGGGGGGAGGAGAGGACGGAGAAGGAGAAGCCGGCCGGAGTTCTCGCCTGTGCGTCCTCCCCGCACACATGTCGACATTACTGACTTCTGGGCACCAGCAGCACCCATTCCTTTCGTGACCAACCATCCGCAAACACAACAACAACAACAACCGGCCAGTCCTTTCGTGTCCCCTCCAACTCCTCCCAATATCTCAGCCAGTCCTTTCTCGCCCCCGCCTCCACCCCATTCATTCAACTTCACTCTCCCCGATATCCCTCCCTCAACCTCACGAAGTCGTCCCGGAACTGGATCTCACAGCCGTCCTACTACAGCATCCTCCAGAACCACCACTCTCCCGCCCATCTCTGCCGTCGTCGCCTCATCCCTCTCTTTGCCGCATCCACCACCCTCGCTCCTCTTCCCGCAGCAGCGTGAGCAGCAGCAACAACAACACCACGGCGGTCTCGCCTACCACTTCGTCCGGGCTCGTCATTGGCGCGGAGCAACTCGCTCTCGACGATCCGTCCTACTACAGCATCCTCCGGAACCACCACTCTCCCGCCCATCTCTGCCGTCGTCGCCTCATCCCTCTCTTTGCCGCATCCACCACCCTCGCTTCTCTTTCCGCAGCAGCGTGAGCAGCAGCAACAACAACACCACGGCGGCCTCGCCTACCACTTCGTCCGGGCTCGTCATTGGCGCGGAGCAACTCGCTCTCAACGATCCGAGGTCCTCTTCCTGTACGCTTATGCTTATTCCAACTGGGGTCTCACAGCCCATGCGTACACTACATTGCCGGTGCAAGCCATGGCGCGCGTGGCGGCTACGGAGGACGTCGAGGGCGTATGTGAGCAAGAGGCTGTTGACAAAGATACACCCTCCTCTCGCTTCACAGCCCTCTGCCTCACTAACTTCTCTCTGCGTCTCTTCCAGGAAAATGTCAAGGCTTGACAATCATCCCCTTCAATGCCGGACACACTCTCGGAGGCACAATCTGGAAGATCCGCTCGCCCTCGGCCGGCACAATCCTGTACGCCGTTGACATGAACCACATGCAAGAGCGGCACCTGGACGGGACAGTGCTGATGCGCCAAGGGAGCAACGCGAGCGTGTTCGAGACACTGCAACGCCCCGATCTGTTGATCACAGACGCGGAGAGGGCGAATGTGACAACGGCGAGGAGGAAAGATTGGGATGCGGCTTTACTGTTTACTGTTCTTGCGTATCTAGTGTCAGTGCTATCTATAGTCTAAGAATTACTGTCTGTTCAACAGGCTCCTAGCTACCACATGTATATCCTAAATGAGTAAGTAGAATTCTACCTGTGGGTGACCCGTATGTGGTGGGTACCTGTACCTGCGGGTCAGGTACCCGGCGCTAACTTACCTGCGCGGCTCTGGGTAGGAGGATTGGTGCACCACATACCTGCGGGTACGGGTGCGGGTTGATCCGCAGGTGCACCCGTGCTATGCTTTACTGGTCCCTTATTGTTCTATTGTTACTCCAGCCCCACAGTTACTCCAGTCCCTAGTGTGGGAACTGGTGCACAGACCACCCAGACACAGTATATATAGTACCCCTTACCCTCCCTGGTTCTGCATCTTGACCTCTTCGTCATTTGCACTGCCAGGTGAGTTACTCAATGTAACCTAGTATAAGCTTGATATTAACTTCGTCATTTGCACTGCCAGTATCCGGCCTCTGAGCCTGCTTGCCTGCTCATCATCGACTTTGACCTCGTTGTCGTCGTTGGAGATCCACTTCCACTTCCACTCCCCCTCTTCTCTGCCCTTGTTTAGGGTTTAGCAGTATAGTAGCAGTCGCTCCGCGACACAGGAGGTGCAGTAGTCGTACCAGAACCTGAACTGGTCGCAGCTGCTGCGGGTAAGGTAGGTTTTGTTTCGGTTCCATTCACGATTAACCAAGTGTTTGAATATCTGAACAAGCCAATCATAGCAGTGGACCATTTCTTGTAGTTTGAACCGTCAAAGACGATCAATTGACTACCGCTAATCTTTCCTGGTTCAGCCATTATAACCAAAAGCAATCAAGGATCAAGTTGTAGTACGGAATGTACACTTCAGAGATATGAGGTACTACAGGTGCAATTACAGGTGATGACATCTGTTTAGAAGTTTCTTCTAGAAGATCTTCGACTTTGGTATTTTCTCCAAAATCTGAGTTCTTATCTAGAGATTGATTGGATGTGTCACCAATGTAAGTTGTGCCTGTGATGATCTCTGATGGTTCCTGATCTATTACTACTTCTGGTTCGTTGTTCTGTGGTTCTGATTCTCGACGATTTGCTAAGTCTAGAAGGTATGAATTGACTAAAGCAGGTACGTCAAGATGCGGTACAGATCCTATGTAACCTCCAATGAGTTCTTTCTGATGTTCAAAAGGTTCAAGATACCGGTCCTGTGTTACCAATGCAATAATTCTATAAACTTTGTTTAAATCTGCTTCAAACGAATATCTATAGCGGTTAGGGCACGGTTGTGTTTCACAGGGTCTTGCAACACTGTTGACGTCACAAAAGTTCTCTGTGTCAAAGAGGTGCAATTCGGAATTCATACACGCTAATGAAGCCAGAGTACAACGTTACAAACTGAGTACAGAAAAGTCATAAAAGTTTGTCAGAATGCGCTACGTTATGGTTGTGACTCGATGCAGAACAAGAGAGAGATAGAGAAAGTATACAAGTACACTACGGACTACGCTAATGAAAATGACCGTTTGTAACAAGTATAAAGGTACATATCGCAATATTTTATAGTATACAGTGCGTGGTATAGTTCAATTTGCGGAGAGTTTGTTCAAAGAGAAGACAATCCAGGCTCTAAAGAAGGCTCGAGCGCAGCGGGCTCAATTTTTACCTCCTTCATTTTACCTTTGAACTCTTCCTCCCTATGAAAGATGCTCATCCAGTCTTCCTTCTTCTCCATACGTCCCTGAGTCAGCCAGACCAGCTGGTGATCGCTAAGATGATCACGACCATTGAAGACCTCCATTGCTGTGTGAAAGTCCGCAACTGAGATGAAGTATGTGTTCCAGATATTGTCACAGTCTGGCCACTGTCCCCTCTTGAGTTTGGAGTAGATGCGGGCACAGGCTGTAATCTCTTTGATCCTCTGAGATTTGGCAAACTCTTCCAACTCCTCAACCATCTCTTGATAGTGTTCGCATTTGTTTCCCATGCTTACGACCATCGTGTCGACGAGTCCCTTAGAGCGTAGGACCAGCTCATTGGGCATATAGTTGGAGTGGTTGACGTGTTGCATAGCGAGGATGGAACAAACCTGCTCCGGCCTGAATACCTCCCCCTTTGGTCCATCCACGCCATAAACCATACCACACGGATAGACAGGTGAAGCCGGCCTAGTGTTGGTACGATCAACGTGGACCCAGTCGTCGAATGAGAAGGTGGGAACAACTGGTTGGGGAGTGAATACCGTTGGCCATTCATCTTCAACCTGTCCCTTCTCCTGAGTAGTGGAGGACGGAGCTGGAGTAGGCTCGGCAGCTGAAGCGGCCTGGACTACTGGTTCTGAAGTTCCATGAGAAACTGGTGAACTGATATTTAAACCGTTCATACCATCAACGATATCCGGAATGACCGGTGTAGGCAGATTGACCATTGTAGAAGAAGTCTGTGGAGATGCAAAATTATTTGATGCTTGGGCAACCATGTCCCAAAGCAATAATCCTGCACTCACAAAAGGCGGTGGCATTGGAGTAGGATGACGATGAGGATGAGGGTGCGACGGCGACGCAGATCAGCGAGGAGGTGCAGCATTAACCCTGGAAGAACTTTGGGTTTGATGTGCCCTGATTTCCGCACTGACGTTACGAGGCCTTTGTCTGTATAGATCCAATTCCGCCTCTCGATTTGCTTCATCAATAATACAATTAACCTCTCGGAGGTGCCTTTGCCTATCACTCTGCCTGAATCTGTCCCAGCCATGACGACTGAGAAGACTATACTCCATCGATTCCATGCGCCTGACTCTGTCCCTGTCAACGTAGTTGACATTGATCCTAGCATCCTGAGCATCGGTTTGACTCATACGGATAGAGATGGGAGTTGCTGAACTCCTTATCTCCATAACAATGGGGTGACCCATATGGTCAAACCGGGTGTAGTCATGAACACGGTAGGGATCATTGGGAGAATGGGGAGCGAAGCGGGCATTGACATGACGGGAAGTGCAGCGAGAGTTGTTTGGCATCTTCAAAAATATAACGGTCTGGAAGAAAGAATCGAACATATAAGTTTATGTTGTCGTATTCAATCCACAACACTTTCCTTGAGAAAGTCCTGGGGATTGCTATTGGAAAAGTTGAATGTGAGTAAAAGCTTTCCACAAGTGATTCAAGACGAGTATGACCACTTGCAACTTCGACTTCTACCAGTCGGTATGATACAACGAAAACATAATGGCGCATGTAAGAAACACCACAAGTATAGGAGAGTCCACAATCTCCGTGATACCAAAAGTAAAAGTGGAGGACATGCCTCAAGAAATTCTACAGCTACAAAAAGCGGCGATTTCTAATTCCAGGACTGACTGACGTGCGCCAACACAAAGGTCCTAGGCCTCTAAGTCACGAGCTTAGAGTGCCACTCAACACTACCCTCCTATTGTACTACTCCGCCGATCTACCACTTGTACAAGTGGGAGCTTGTTCCTCCACCACCGGATTTTACACTGCGTGTTAGGCAGATTCCGCGTAATGCACGACTCGTTAAAGTCGAGAACCACCAAGGGTGGCTTAAGTATTCAGCTGGGTTGGGAGTGCGTACGCAAGGGGCAAGTAGGTGAGGGAATTAGCTGTAGAAGATCAGTTGGGAATATTGTATTCAAAGCTGAGGCAGTCAACCAGTACAACTCTACTACTACTATGTGGCCAAACAAAGTAAAGTAGAGAAACTTACTTATAAGAAAGCTTGGGGGATACTGGTTGATGGATGTCGTTGAGAGTGTGGATGTAGTTAAGCTAAAAGCCGGGGCTCATAACCTAACAAAGTGGAATATGTGTGCGAGGGGTAGAGGCTGTTAAGCTTCAAAGATGAGTCTTATTATTCTTGCTGCTTCAGCAGCTCTGCTGATATACATGTCTGTATCTACTTATGTAAGCAACTACTATACATGTCTACTTCAGCTATTCTACTGTATTACTAAGTGCATGACTCATGCATGACTCATGCTATGAGTGCATGACTCATTGTATGACTAGGCTCAGCACTTGTACCAGAGGCGTACATAATGAGTAAATGACTCATGCTAGTACTTGTCCTCAGATGTATGCTTTAGGCATCCTCTGGAGTCATACGTGCTTTCCATGTCATTTCCTATGCTACTAGAACACAGGCGTACATATATGTATAGTGCTACTACAACCCATATCTGTACGTCTCAGCTAATGTGATGGTTACTACTTGAGTTTCCATATACGGCTGCATAATTCCCATATCAAGACTGTGGGAACTCTGCTACCTAAAGTGTCCTTGTAATAAGGCGTGGGAAACTACATATCATATTATATTATATTATATAGTTTTAACACGTAATAGTGGTCAACCGAACTGTTCCAGATGTGCTAGTTCCTCTCAAACTGCTGCTACGAGTGTTGACCCGGTGCTTTCTCTACGCTTTCAATTAGTTCCAAGAATTTGACAAAAGAAAAGGGACTTGCATACAACCCCCCCCCTGACCAAGTCAAGCTGCGACCTCCTTCCGTACAGTACACAACCCAGAAGTGCTCGTTGACCAGTAACACACCCATCCTTGGCAGCTTCTCCAAGTTGCTGGTATGATAGAGGCTTCTACCAGCGTGGAACAGAACGGACATCAAGGGAGACTCGAGCTGAACAAGGCAACGCAAGACCAGAGCAAAATTCGGTGCTTCAGACTCCGTTGCTGAGCTAAGTACCTCTCATAAACTGCGTAAGATATTGTCACATCTTCGCAGTGTTGTCCGAAGAAGGCGAATGGTTGTAGAAGGTAAAACTTCCCAAAGTGGCAGATAAAACACAATGTGGCCCCTACACTAGGGAGGGCGTAGAGCTTCAAGTTGGGGTCCGCAATGGGGTATGGAATGCGGGCTGTCATCTCGAAGCTATATTGCATGGTAGCGAGGAGAGTCAACTTGAAGCCCTCTGCAAGCTTTGCGAATCTCTCCATGTCTTGAGACCTGCGAGAAACGGACTGCACCCGTCACCACAAGTCGACAAAGCTTGTCGACTACGTCTGGGCTCTGCACAGTGAAGATGGTTGGTAACGCTGAATGTGCGATATGTCAGATTAGACGTGTGCGCATGAGAATTACGTGTGTAAGCCTTACAGTCACCATCCCGAATAATAGTTGAAAAGATCACCGGAGTTTTAGACCTGCTTGAAAATGTACGACGTGGGAGGCTGCCGGCAGGTGGGAGTGTTAGTTGGAGAGATATGCTGAATGCAGCAAGGAGAGGGGACATCGACGCTGAGGCGGACAAATTAAGACGAGCCTCGCATGACTGAGGGAGTAGCGAACGCAGAGAACCGTGCTTTGGGAAAAGCAAGGTGAGTAACATACTAGGACAACATGCATCAGGAAACAAAACGAAGTCTCCGGAAGCTACGGAGCTCTCCAGAGCCCTCTGTAGCAGCTGGGAGCTCGGGTGGCCTTTGCATTGCTTCCTGATGTGGAGGCTCTCACGGACTTGAAATAAACACTCGCTGAGGCTCTACGCAGCGTGTGCACATACTCAACCTGACCTGCGTGTCTAGTCTGACTTGAGTACCTTGTAGTGGTGTTCATTTCTCTAATGAAAGACCATTGCTCGTAGTGTGAGTGCCGCAGTGTCTGAGGAGAGAGAGGGGTATGGCTGGACTGGCGACCAGAGAAACCACGACGAGAGAGAGAGAAGTATGATTGCTATATAGGTCGTAGGCAAACCCAGGTAGAGCGGTCGGGAATTGTTCAAAGAGAGTGCACCACAGGCTTTTTTTGAAGTTGAAGATCGTGTTGAAAGGGCACAGGCTGATGAGGTTGAAGACGTCGGTGTAGTGAGGTTCGCACTGGAAGCGGCGGTGTTTAGACGTTTTGCAATAGGAGTGGCATAGACTGCTTCCCAGTCAGAGACCTCCTCGGTTGAGTCGCCAGTGTCAGAACACTGGCTATCGTCAAGAGTGTCATTTGTCTAGTACAGGCATTGAGGGTCAGAAAGAAGAAACAATGTCATGGCTGGAACACTTGCCCCAATACCGAGGACGACAGCGAGATGGGGTTGAAAGATGTTTTGGCTTGCAAACGCAAATCCTGCGGTCCAGTTGTTGGCAGAAGCGACCACACGTGCGCTGACATCCGAACGCACCAAGGGAATGTCGTTCCCGTCGAAGAGCTTTGAGTAACAAATGAAGGCCTCCTGACCAGCATCGAAGGACCTATCAATAGCCACACCTCGTCAATTAAAGGCAGGTGAAGAACATGAGAAGAGATATTGCTTTACTGATCAGCGCCGAACTTGACTAGGTCGTCCGTACCCAGGTTAAACGTGAAACTCTTCACAAAGTCCAATCGAGAGTCCGTGAACTTGGTCACGGTTTGGAGTTTGGCGAGGGCTGCTTAAATCTTTGTCGCAGCGCCAGAGGTAGGAAATCTGACACCGTGCCGCTGGAGCTAAAACAAAAGTTGGTTTACTTTGTGGGCTCATATTCTCTGAGAGAGCGATGAAATACCAACGATGTTTACCTAGTTCAGGTTCAGTGAATAAGAACGTGAAGTTTGGATAGTAGTAAACCAATCCAACATACCTGGTCGATCTGGCACCCACTATGTCGCAAAAGGTGTGGGCGGCAAACGATGGGTCTTGATGCCTTGGGAGTCTCCGAGAATGAGGTGCCTTCCCGAGGCATGCTGATGTGAACCAAACCCTCATGAGGGAGGTGAGTCACATCACGAGGCCAAGTGCTGTAGTGGCCACCAATCCTGATGCCGCTTGAGTATCCGGTTCTGTCACATCATGACGCCTCGTGAGACACATGCGACACATCATGATTGCATCGCGAGGCTGGCTGTCTAATCCTGAGGCGGCTCCTGATTGGACCCCTATGACCATCTTATCATATTTGTTTAATCATTTACTGATCCAAATTTAAGGTTGTTTCTTGTATATTTATTATTGCATCACTATTATTATATTATGATATTGGATGTGTTACAGTATTAGATAGTTTAAATTGTAATGGTAGTGATAGTATAAAATGTGAGTGTTAACGTTTTGACTTACTGAAGTGTTATATCTCTCAAACTGCTTATTAGAGGTATATCATATTTTATTATTTGGTTAAACTAGTACTACTGGGGGCGACACTGCGAGAAGGACCTTATTATATACTTTTCATACATGCGCACGGACCAGGTCCATTTTTGTTCAAGTTGCGGGTACTGTTACTTACTGGTAACTAATAACTCTAATACATATCTGTTATCTCGGTTTCATGCTTCTTATGAATTGTAATGTAACTAATACTATGCGGCATTGAAGGCCATTGACATCGACCTTGACAAAATTGAAGCTCCCATTGCTGCACAGTGACTTACATTGACCTCCCAGTGAGGACATATTGTCCGATGGTTAAAAAAGGGCAGTGGTTTGAGAAATGCATTTACCTTATTATTCATAGCTACATCACCAAATCCCATGCCTTTTTGCGCATCATTGACTGTTAGAAGGCTATGAAAGTAGAGGAAAGAGTTGAGAGAGCAAGACTGAGAGAGATCACACAGTGGGAGTTGGGGATCAAAAGTGTGTATTGTTGCATTGATCAGAGTAAGTCTTAGATATGGTAACTACGGCGCTCGTATGTTAAGCGTCTAATTTAATATAGTCGAACACTCCCCTTCAAGCACGAATATGAAGTAGTTCATTGAAGTGCTTGAGTTTTTCGAGAGGTAGTGCTTTAGTAAGTGTATCAGCACGTTGATTGTTAGAAGATATGTGATGAATAGTTATATACTTCTTGAGTACACGATCGCTGATGAAATTCTTACGAATCTCGAAGTGTTTAGTTTGTTGCAAATGTTGCTCGTCAGGTGAGCTAACAATAGCAATAGTTGATGCACTGTCAGTATACATTCTGACAGGATCCATAGTAAAGTTCAGTAGTTTGTCAATGAGTGCTTTTAGATATATAGCCTCAGTTGACGCATGCGCTAAGGCATATAATTTGGCTTCGGTGACCAATAGTGTTACGAGTGAACCATGCTTACTTGACCAAGAGATAAGCGAGTCGTTGTATGTGAAGGTGTAGCCCATTATTGGTTTATTGCCGTATGTAGTCATACCGTCAGAATCAGCGTATCTGACAAGTGAAGTATTAGTAGTAGTTGCTTGGTTTCCTAGGACAAGCCAGTAATCGCACGTTCCCTTCAAGTATAGGTAACACTGTTTAGCTGCAGCAAAGTGTGCCTTAGAAGGGTCAGCTAAGTATTGTGCAAGTTGACCAGTGCAGTATGCAACGTCTGGTCAAGTACAGTCAGCGACGTATCGTAAACCACCGACTAAAGACATGTATTGTTTAATAGCGTCAGCGTCCTGATGAGGTTCTTTCGAGTCACGGGGGGCTAAGTTGTGCTCGTGTATCATAGGCGTACGGCGTGTATGATCGTGGTCAAAGTTCTTTCGTTTAAGTATAGTTTGGATATAATCGCGTTGACGAAGCTTGATAACACCAGAGGCTTTGTCGTAATCGATCTCCATGCCAAGCATTCAGTGGATAGTGCCACCGTTTGTTACCTCAACATGTTGTCTAAGTACTATCTCGAATTGTTCAGCGACAACAGAAGTAATAGCACAAAGAGTAATATCGTTGACATGAACAGCAAGTATAAGTATTAGTTTGTCTTCCCTATAAAGGTAGAAGACAGCGTTATCATAGTCTGAACGCTTGAGTCCAAGTTCAAAAAGTATATCCCATAGTACCTTGTACCAGCGACGTCCGGCTTGTTTAAGGCCATAGATAGTTTTGCGTAGTTTAAGTACCCAGCCCTTAGGCAAGTTGGGCAGTAATTCGCCTGGCGGCGGACAAAGATAAAGATCTTCATCATCGTTAATTTTACCATATAAGTAAGCGGACTTAACATCGAGTTGGTTAATCTCAAAGTGTAGTGAAGCCGCAAGTGTAAGTATGAGTTGCATAGAACTCATGCGCGCGACTGGAGCAAACAAGTTGTTTGCATAGTAATCAATACCATTGCACTGAGAGTATCCTTGCGCAACAAGTCTTGACTTGAGTTTAGTAACTTTGCCATGTTCGTACTTGGTCTTGTGGACGAAGCGAGAACCAGTAATGTTGGCATTTGGCGGCGGGATATAGTATTCCCAAGTGCCGAGTTGTTCTAGTGTATCAACCTCAAGTTTCATAGACTTAAACCAATCGTCTTGGAGAGGGTGATTAAGTACATCTTTGAAAGTGACAGGGTCACCGACGTCCTCAGCATAGTATGCGTTAAACTCAGTTAATTAGAAAGCAATGTTAGTGTCTACTTCGTCGTAGTTTAGACCACGAGCTTTATGCAATAGTTGAGGAGTTCTGTTGGAACGCCTTGGACCAGTAGGGTCAGGCTCGTCGATTTCCATTGGTTCTATGTGAGGGTTGTCCTTTAGTTCAAGTTGTTTTTCAGTAGTAAGTTTTTCGACATTTGGTTCTTTCTCCCCTTCAATTCGTATTGTAGAGTCAACGAATTGCAAGTTACGTTCAACTCCGACACATTTTCCAAAGTAAACATAGTGACCTTTAGAGTGTTCAGCGAAGCCTATCCAGACTCCCTTTTTACCCTTAGATGCTAGTTTATTTGTGCGATATTCGTCGTATACGATGCACGGCTGACCGAAGACTTGAAGTCCATCAAGATTAGCGTCTGTGCCATATCGCATAAAGTAAGGAGTTTTGTAGTTAAGTATAGTACGAGGAGAACGATTGTACACATACATCACATATAATGCAGCGTACCACCATAGTCGATTTGGTAAAGATGCAGTATGCAGGTTTACTCGAATCAAGTTCATAATAGTTTGATGTACACGTTCAGCAACACCATTTTGCTGAGGAGTATCGTGTACAGTAAGAAGTAGTATAGTTCCTTGAGTTTTTAAATGAGCAGTCATAGCTTTACTGGTAAAGACACCGTCATTATCGGCTTGAAGTATCTTGACACAAATACCATATTGCGTCAAAAATTCAGTAGAGAAAATGACCCATTGAGTATAGGCGTCATCTTTAGTAACTAGTGGTGCAAGTACTAACCATCTAGTAGCATCGTCAACGATAGTCAACCAGTATTTATGTTTACCAGTAATCGACGCTGTGGGTAGGGGCCCAAAGATGTCGATATGAAAGTGATCTCCGAAAGCTTTAGCTAACGATGAAGAATGAAGTTTAGGTACGGTATTGCGATGCATATTGTAAAGTAAACAGTCCTCGCACGGAGTTTCAGTATGGTCAGTTATATGATCAGTAATAATTGACGAAGTTTGAAGTAGTTTCTTGATCATGAAGTAACTGAGATGACCGAGTTTTATATGTAGTTCAAGTAGAGTAATGCCAGTTCTATGCACGATTGCTACAGAAGTCGCTCGAGTTGATGATAGCGTGTATAAATCATTTGATTTTCTAACAACAGCCACACAAGTCGAGTTTGAGTCGTATATAGTACAGAGTCCATGATCGAACGTAAACCGATAATCAGAGTCCAATTTTCCAATGCTGATTAAAGTAAAAGGTAGTGTTGAGTTGAAGTAGACGTTCTTTAGCAAGAGTTCAGTAAGCTTACCACTTTCCTGTTCCACCTCGGGTACCATGTCACCAGCGAGTTTCAAAACTAGTTGTTCTGAGTTGGCAACAGTCAGTACGATAGTTGGTACAGAGTGGACATTGAAAAGTAAGTCTTGATACGGCGTACAGTGTATAGTCGCGCCAGTATCAAGAATATGTATTGACTCGTCTGTCGACGAAGTCGCATACAGTGGAAGTAGAGTAGGAAAAGTAGTAGTAGTAAGCGAAGTACTTACGTGCATAGTGACGTCAGACTCAGAGAGAGCCAACACCCACGCGCTCTGGTTGCAACGAGGAGTAGTGGTTGGCGGACCAGCGACAGCGGCGGCAGTGGCAGCTTTGCCCTTGGCACCAGCAGCGACAGACTTCCGAGCGATACCCTTCCTCTTCATCGCCTCCTTGGACTTCTCTGTCCAGGGCAAAGGGCAAGTAGGCGTTGTGTGGCCTGTCTTGTTACAGTTGTAACACTTCATCTTCGAAGGGTCACGGACGGACTTCTCCTTAGAATAAGGAGCGGCAGCCGCACGAGCGGAGGAAGTGGCTTTTGCCGGACGTTCGACACGTTTGTCGACTGCTGGCGACGCGGCGGATGAACCACCAGCGGGACTATCGCGAGGAACAAGGGTTGACGAACCCTTAGACCGAGAGCGGTCAAGTGGATGAGCGAGTCGCCAACTATGGAAGTCACAGCGGAGCTCGACACTCAGCGAGATAGGGTTGTAGTCGTACTTCTTGCCCGCAGGAGTACGAGAACGCACGCCAGCCCCGTAGCTAGCGCGAGTGTGCGCATAGGCGGGGGGAATGATGCCGACAAGGGCGGAGTAGAAGATATGTTGAGGGAATTCAATACCCTTGGACAGAATCTTCGAGTAGAGATTGTGCGCGTTGTCAAGTAGTTTGTCCATTTTGTGGACAGGGCGGCGGAGGGAGAAGAGTTGGAAAATTTCATTCGCGTCCGACATAGTAGAAGTCGGCTCAAAATGTTCGGAGAGTTTCTCCATGAGTCTGTGGGGTGCGGTGAAACACTGAGTCACGCTTCGAACTAAGAACAACCTTAAAGACAACACAACCAACCACGAAGTGGGAATAGAAGTGTAAAGGTGTGGAAGCGCGGAAGTGTTTAAGTAATGCGAGGTGGTCTAAGAGTCCTAGTTTTACCTGTGCTAAAAGAGCGACAAGGTTTTGTGATAAAGTTTATATGAAGGGAGCTAAACGGGCAACTACCACGCGTATCGCGGGTAAAAGGGGCAAGTCGGCGCGGTGAAAGCGAAAGAGTTATGGCGCGGCTCAAAGAGAACACGCGGGAGATGTTGCGGCTTGTAGGAAAACGGTGCGCGGGGGAGGGGGACGCAGAAGGTAAATGCAGGCGCAATATGAATCTCGAACACAAAACGCGGTCGCTGGTGAAGGTGAAACAGTCGCTGTAAAATGCGGGCGCAGTGAAAGTGAACGCAGTAAGCTCGACGCAGTGAAGATGAAACGCAACGCAGTAACGCAGTAAAATAACGCAGTTAAAAAGCAAACGCAGTATAACGAAGCCGAAAGGAAACGTAAGAGAAAGATAAACTAATGGCGCGCGGGTCGCAGCGGAAGGCTATGTGAGATCGCCGTCAATTGGACTCGGCAGACTGCGCGCGGGGGCGGTAGTGTAGAACCACACCTCCCAAGCGGCGATGCGTATTACAGGCGAACGCGTGGCCAACGACGACGTTGGTAGAGCTGGTAAGATTGAACTGCACTAGTTCGCACTCGTGATCCTCGCCTTCAAAGTTTGGAGATAGCCAGCAATCTGGGTGCGGCGCGCGCGGGCGATCGCAATCGAGCGGGACGAAAGGTCCTGTACGTAGGGGAATTGGGTGGTCGCTCTGAGTGTCGCAATAGGAGCAGTTATCAAGCGAGTCCGCGACGGAGGCGACGGACGACGCTGGCGAGGGTGATTTAGGAGTTGATCTCTCAGGGGAGACCGTAGGCGCTGCTGAGGGCTCTGGCGGCGGCGTGGGCGCGGGGATGATGTGATAACGGCGTAGAATCTCGCGCGGGCGCGGGCTGAAAGGGCAACGGCCGGTGGGTGAATGGGGAACAGTGGGACAGCAGCGGCAGACTCGAGGCGGGTTGTCGTTGTTAGACGCCGCGGGCATAAACGTGGAAGAGATTGCAATGAGGCAACGCAGGAGAAGCTACAGCTAGGGACGCGAAGAGACTCCCTCGACGCGAACGCAAAGTGTAAAGTGTACTCTGGAAACTGGGGTGTGGATTGATTGATTTTCTGCGCAGTACAAACAACACCTTTATATATATCCTAAAGACCCTCTCCTAAACCTTTCCTTCTATGGCCTAAACCCAAACGCAAGAGCGAGAAAACGGGGTGGCAGAATACTTCCGTCTGCGGAGGCAAAAATGCCCAGCGAGTCGACGCCCGGCGGAACACAGCGTTGGTCGACGCAGAGTAGCGGCGCGCGCACTTGCGCTGAAGAGGCACCAACCGTCGCGAGCAGGTGATGAGGCGCCGTCCAAGAGTTGCACAGCGTGGCGTGATAGGAGTCTTCCTGAAACGGGGTTCGCGCGTCAAGTTTCTTCTACCGTTGGTCCGACCCGTGTCCGAAACACTTGGTGGCTGGCCGGCCCATGCTCCGATGCAAAAGGGGCGTGTCTGTGTATCAGAGTTCGGTGCGATTCCTCGGCCTCGGATGTTTCCGGCGCATTGCTCCTTGTCAAGTCCTCAGATCCTCGGCGAACTCCTCGTGCTCGTGACACTGGGAAAGTTGAGGGACTTGCCGCTCAGGATGACGCGGGCCGCGCAAATGGCGGGCTGCTGCCGGGTCTCCGCGCCTAGCCGATTTCCGGGCGTATCAGCGGTCTTGTTGAGATAGTTCGCCATCACAGAGTCTGCGATGTGTCCAGCCAGCACGTTGAAGACGGCCCGTTGGACCTCTTGAGGAATGGTCAGACCACCCCTGTAGCTGTAGAAGTCAACAATGGTCGACATCGCAGTATCAACGCGGAATTTCCACATCGGCCAGGTATTGGGACCTGTGAGTTTACCAACATCTGCGAAGGCTTTGTGGACGTCGCTAAGCAACATAGTATACTCCACATTGTGCTTTGGAGGCACGGAAAGGAGGGACAACACTGCTCGCGCGGAGTCAGTGGGGCCAGATGGCGAGGGGGAAGGCGCACAATGGGCTCTGGGCAGTTTGCCCCTTCGCCTTTCGTGCGCCTTGTCGTCGTCCATAGGATCGTCGCTATCGTCTGACGATGGTTTAGTGGAGTGACGACGGGCGAAGTCGTCACGGAGTGTGTCGAATGGAGTGCGACGGCAATCAGAGGGGGGTGCTGAGACTCGTCGTGATGCCGTGATGCGGGCAGTGGGATGATCATCAACAGCTGAGGTAGTAGGGATGTTGGGGGCATGGTTGGAAGGTGCAGCAGAAGGTGCAGGACCTGGGGTACCAGCACGAGAAGCGGAAGACATTGGATGAGGAGGAGTTGGAGCAGGAGGAGGAGTTGGAGTAGGAGTGAAGACGGGGGTACATCTTCTGCGTGTAGTACAAGGGATGCTGCCTCGAAGAAAGTCGGTTTGCTTTCATTCACATGTAGAACAACAAGGTTGAGGCTGATCAGTGGGATCAGAGCTCATCAACTGGTGGAGAGTGAGTGCAGAGAGTAATATGAGTAAGGTAGTGAGCTTATCTGGGGCTCATAACCTGTTAGAAGGCTATGAAAGTAGAGGAAAGAGTTGAGAGAGCAAGACTGAGAGAGATCACACAGTGGGAGTTGGGGATCAAAAGTGCGTATCGTTGCATTGATCAGGGTAAGTCTTAAATACGGTAACTACGGCACTCGTACGTTAAGCGTCTAATTTAATATAGTCAAACATTGACACTGTCGCAGTACAGAAGAATTTGACTCACGCTGTAAGCAATCAAGTCGTTGACACAATTTTCCCCTCATTCCGTAACCTCTGCTCGCAATAAGCTGATCATAGTATTATAATATTACTGGAGTTGTGATAGAAGCAGCGAGCTGAATGGTTGACACAAATCTGATACATCATACAAACAAGAGGGCCTCAAGCCACATACACAACAGGTGAAGTTGGGAAAAACAACACTACAAAGGAGTCGGCAAAGCACGAGAGGAGAGATACCACACATTGTTGACAATGTTGGTTTTCTGAGTCTTTCTGTGCACCACTCTTGAACGGATTTTGGTTGCACAGCCCCCTTGAGTATATTTTCGCGATGTTTGACAAAGAATTGTTCGTCCCCGGCACTCCAATAGTCAAGAGTCATCCCCGACTGCAACCACGTAGCTGATGTTGGCCACCACGACTGGAACATGGTGCAATCGGGCCCCTCTTCGGCATGTTCTGAGGTACTTATTAGCTGCGGTATTTGTCCAACAGGCAGAGCACTTACCCGGCTTGACCCTGTACACTTCACATATTACATCCTCTTGGTGTCTTGACAGAGCATCATCCACATAATCCCGACCACCTAGTACTTGATGGCTATTGTGCGTTTGATATGCACTTGGACCGCGGTAGACCTCTGAGTCCTCTCCAAACAAGTCACAAGCCAGTCGCCACAGTAGACCACCTCGTTGCAAAGCGGCGCGACCCTGGAAGCTGTGGATGACACTATCGCGCTTAGCGACATAAGCCTCATAATCGGTGAGTGTAAACCTGTAACCATGCTCCACGAGTTCGAGGCCCAGCGGCACTTGATTGAGAAACATGGGCAGTATGGAATTGCACTCCCCAGGTAAGCAATGTGCGAGTTACGTCAAACATTGATGAGCTGACGTTACATCGCAGGAGGTGGTTCACGGTGACGGGGTCAGGCAGGCAAATTGAGAACGGCATGTCGTTATCCCGTGCATTTCAAGCAGAAATGAAATACCAAGGAACACGTTCTTTGTCAAAGACAGTTTTGACGATTAGGTCCGTCCAACGATGTAACGGGTATCCTGGTGCACTGCCAGGGACAAGATCGGTAAGGATGGGTGGAGGCATCTTGAACACGCTCGGAGACTCCGAGAGGTAGGTAAACAGGTCCTGCATTGGCATCAAATACTCCTTGAGGACTTTCTCTTGGCGGTTTGCCATGAGATTGTTGACCTTCTCTTCTGTCAGCAGGGCTCCCACGTCCCTGTAAACCATTTGCTCTGAGTACTCGATGAGGCCATAGCTCAGCGTCAGCGCCGTGTTGAACCCAATGCCAGTACATTGTGGTAACTCGCTTATGGGAGAACGAGCTCTAGGCGCAGACGAGGATGCGGTTGTACTGGTAGAGGCACTCGGCTGTGGAGACCGAGGACGCTGCGAGTGGCAAGAAGGGAGTGCGCGAGAGGAGATATGAAAGCGACTACGTGCAGGCAAACGAGAGCGGCATCAAGGTGAACGAGAGCGGCGTCAAGGGGAACGAGAGCGGTGTTGCGGGGTGCGAGAGCAACATTGAGAAGAACGATATTGACGTTGAGGAGTGCGGGAGCGACGTCGAGGAGAATGAGAGCCACGTCGAGGAGAATGAGAGCGGTGTCGAGGGGAGCGAGGGCGATATTGAGGTGAGCAGTCACGAGCAGGCAGTTGCAGCCCGCTGGATGACGGAGGGTCAGCAACAGCAGGGTTCAGAGTTTGGAAACTCTGGACTATTGCCGTGGCGTATTCGTCCTCCCAATCTTCCGTAAATTCCTCATCCTCGGTCAATGCGGATGGGTCGAGTCCTTCATAGATATCGAATTCGTTGCGTGCAGAATCATACCTGTGCTGCGAGCGGGAAGAATTGGCCCATGCATGTCTCCACTTGTTGCGGCCAACGTAGGTTCAGATGTAGCAACTGCTGTGGTCTAGTGACCACACAAATACCCGGCAACGGTGGCTGGCATTTGGGAGCTCGAGAGCAGCATGTAACGTCTCCCTTGCTTCCACCTGAGCCTGCTCACAATGACTCATCTTGGCACGCCTTTCAGCATTGCGTTCATCCACCCTCGCAAAGAATTGCTCAGGTGTCTCTCCCGGAGCCTGATCTGTGGTTGGATCTCGCCTGAGGGTAGAGACGAGAGGAGGGCCAAGAGGGCGCGACACAGTGGTGACTGGTGGCGAGGCGGATGGAGGCGCGCCGGGATTGCCTGATGTCAGACCACCCCAAGCCAAAGAAGACAGGATAGAGTTTGCGAACCCCCCCTGACGGCCGGACCATGCCTCAAGGTCTTCAGTAGAGGGAGGGGCTTCAAGTCCCTCAACCAAGTCGTCCAAACGTGCAGCAGGCCCTGCGCGAGATGCTTGCACCTCAGCTGCCAAAGGCAGATATTCTCTTGACCAAGGATGCAAAGAGATTGCTGGTCGGCACCCAAAATACAGCCAGACAGGCAAGGAGAACCTGGTAATCATGTCCTCGACATGTTCGAAAGACGAGCCCCAGGGAGCGACGGTGAGGTCGACGATGAGTCCCAACCTCTCAACGGGCGTTGATGTGGCATGGTCAGCGACTCGACAGAGTTCGCCTCGTCTATAGAAATCATTTTCCTCTCGAGCAACGTTTCCACCCAGTGCTTGGGTAAAAGATGGCCTGCGAACGTCACTTTTGCAATGCTGATCACGAAAACTGCGCGCACAGTCTTCAGGCACTGTTTGGCTTGCTTTGGGGAAGGCCAGCTGGGGTTGTAGCCGTACGCCTCTGGCCAAGGAAACATATTGTTCTTGACCTGGACAAGGAGGGGCGTGCGTGCCAACAGGGGAAAACATTGATGCATGTGGGCGAGCAATCTGTGCAAGAACATCTCAAGGCGACGCCACTCTTCCACATTCTTGAGTCTGTACTGGTTGTTGGGGTCTTTCACAAGCTCAATCTTATTTAACGGATCCAGCAGACCAGCGAATTTCATCTGCTTCGGGCTCAGCGCGGTCCAGTAGTGCTGTTGGCTGACATGTCTCGGGAAGAGCCATGTCCAAGGGTTTGGCAGGCGACCACGACCTAACAATGGTTTTAGATTACCATGCGCGGAGTTCGGTAGAGTGGTCGCGTTGGGAGACACGTAAAGACCAGGGTAGTTGGGGATATCTACTTCCGAAGCCCACACGAGCGCGGGTTTCTCCAGGGTTTGAGGAAGTCTGGGCATAACAGCGCTGCGAAAGTATTAGTTTGCATGCAGGAAATTTCTGTTGGGTGGACTTACAACTCGTGCCTGCACAGCCCTCGACGAGCAAATATATCTGGGGCACAGTAAGCGAAGACAACTTGAGAGCAATGAGTGAGAAGCTATGATTGAGTGGGTTGGTGTACTTACCAGCACGTCAGCAGACTGTCTTCAAATGATGGCGAGGCCTTCACAAAGAGGCAAAGTGGGTCTGCGAAAGGCTCGTGGGTTTGAGACGGCTGAGCAATTGATGTGGCAAGCGCAGCGCAGCGTAAACGCACTGACGGAATGCTCTGGCAGATGAACGCCGGAACGTCAACAGCGTAGACAAGAGGAGACGACTTGAGCAAGCAGATTATCCGCTGGCGAGAAAAATCGCCGTAAATCAAAGAGCTAGCACAGATGATGATCCGCTGGCGAGCAAAGTCCCCGTGAATCAAAGAGCTAGCACAGCAGATGATCCGCTGGCAAAAGACTCTTGTGAGGGTGGTACAGAAGATTGAGAAAACCTGTGAAGCATTAGTGGTGAGCCGGAATGGGAGCTGTAGTACTTACCAGAACGTCGGCCAACTAACACGTCCAAGTGTCAATGTCCAGCGTTTGCAAAGAGGTGTCAATGGAGTGTCGACGCGTGGAAAGCTCCAGTTCAAAAAGTAGTCGACCTCTGACGCGATTTGTCGGACAGCGAGTAACTTGAGTGGAGAGGTCAGCACAGCAGATTACTGCTGGCAAAACACTCTCGTAAGGATAGCAAAGCAGCGCAGCGGAGAAGCAAGGGTGAGTGGAGGTAATGAGTTGACGGCCCAGCACAACGAGAGAATCAAAAACGTCTAAGTCGGAAAATTAAACGCCCGTCCGTATTATTAACAAATGTTAAGACTTTGTTATCTTATTTTTCTTATCACTGTAACGTTTAGATTAATATTCTTTTTAATCACTTACAATCACAACAACTATTATTATTACCGCCATGACTACGACTAATACAGCCACCACCTCTCCCTCATGCCCACACCTCTTCGACTTCCACTTGCCCTCCTCATATCTTCGACTCTCTGATAGCGGATTATCTGCTATTTAGAGCTTCCAAATGCCGCCCTCCGACGTCCTCAGAATGGTGTTCGACTACGAGCTCTTCGACTGATTCTGAATCCTTCCTTGTCGATATACCTGGACCCTCTGAATCAACTCTCTTGACAGTGGATCATCTGCTGTTCAGAGTGAGTCGTTGCCCTCTAACGTCTTCAGTATGGTGTCCGACGGTCCAACCGCGAGTTCCGCAGAATAGTTTCATATCACCTCATCAACACGAGGCTTCTCCTCCCTGCGTTTGGAGCATTTAGACCCAAGTCCATTCCTAAACACTGATCCATGTGCTTTGTTGAGCGGTGCTAACTGTTTGGTAGTGCGCCTCGTGCTTGTCGGTGGTGGGTTTCTATTTGATTATCGCACTTCGTTGAGACTAACGGTCTCTTCTTTCTCTCTTTCGGCTGCGTAGTGAAAGCCGAACTCGGGAGCCACATCCTATCTTCAATACATGAGGCAACCTCCCTTGGGTATATATACTGGTACGCTAGTTCAAGTCAATGCACGTCTCCCACCAATTGTTGACTTGACATGCCTTCTAGTGTTTCGGGAAGCGACGTCTCGGACGATAGTGGCAGCGACAACAACCTTAGTGGTCAACTTCAAACCTTGGACCTCGAGGACAATCTTCCTCCTCCGATTGTGCTACCTTCAGAGAGGGGAACCATAGCTGACTATCAGAAGGTGATTCATCCTGTGCACAAACTCGCTCTGTGTTGGTCTGACCTGAACTTTTCTATCGCAGGTCTGCGCCGCATTGCAGGTTGAGAATGCCGACCTGAGAAAGGTTGTTGCCGAGCTACAAGCTGAGACCGCAGACGTCAATGCGAGATTGAAGCGGAGCGGTCCAGGCGAGTCCCCCAAGTCCATCGAGAGCTTGATCCCAGTAGAACACAAGCAGCATGCCGCGATGTTCAAGAAAGTAGCGAAGAAGGCAGCATTGTACTTGCACCCTTGGCCAGAGATGCGGTGGTCTGAGAAGCACAAGCGACCGGGAGTAGACCCTACGGATGTCAAGAAGCAATACGCGTCTAAGGAATCACAAGAAAAAGCGTCGATAGAGGAGCTCATTGACTTTGTGAAAGCACATGACAAGAATCTGCGAAAGCTCATAGGGAAGACCAACATCTGGCTGGCAACTTGTGTATGCCCATGTTCGCACTGTGCAATCGCATGTATTGACCCTTCCGCTTTTCGTGTAGTTCATCAGGTGGTCATTGGACCAGAAGTGCAAGATTGTGAATGTTACCGGCAAAGTCCTCCCATACGCAATACCACGGCTTGCCAACGAGCCACGCGCCCATACTTCCTCCCCAGCAGCACGCCGTGCTCATCTTTACCTTAAGCAGCTTCGAGGACGTTCGTTTGACCACCTTCCTCCGGTATTCTACCCATCCTCCATGGATCCTGAAAACAGGGATGACCGATATGTGTTTTGGATCCCAGAAATTGGCTACATGAGTTCTCCTGCTGTTTCTTCGTTGAACACTTATCTCATTTATCATATATATATCAGTACTTTCGAGCGGCACTTTACGGAGAATCCTCTGTACTCAATGGCAACACCAAGGTCCACTCTAGGTCGAACGGGGTGGTCTGGGACACGAAGAGAGAAGGTGTCACGCCTGGCAACTTGGCGTTGATGTTCACTGTGGTACAGCTTGTCTTTACATGTTGTCACTGACAGTCTCTGACATTTCCGCCACACAGCTTCGTTTCCATGTTTCCGGTGAGCCGGAGTTTGTCGGAAGGGAAAACTTCTCCTCCACAATTCGTCCCAATGCGGATCCTGGAGAGGACAAGGTCGATTGGCAAGGCGAATACTGTTGGCTTCGCCACACATTTCACAAACAGTGGGAGACACCTCGCTTGCATCAGTTGGTAAAAACTATAGGTGCCGTTGCCTTCAATGGCCAGGAAGCATCTGCGGTGCAGCGTTCGGAGGAGGATCCCGCTATTGCCGCTGCAGCTCGCCGCAGTGCGCAAGCTCTCACAGCATTTGCGACAAGTGTTCCAGCTGACATATGTAAGCACCCTCTCACCTTGTTCTGTACGCCTTTAGTGACCACGCTGTCTTGACAGCACCGCCACAGACACCCCCTTTATCGTATGCTGCTCCCGTGGCTGTTCCCAAAGATGTAGTGGTACCTCTCAGCGCCGTAGCAGAGGCGCAGCAAGCCTCCACCTCCGTTTTACCTGTTGGGCCTGGAGACAACTTGGTCTCTCAGGTATTAGATCCTGCACAAAAGAAAGCAGCATCACGTTTGCGCCAGGGAAAGGGGAAGGGGAGGGAAGGAGCTGAGTCTGAAGCTGCCACTGCTAATACCTGCCCTGGGAATGCTCGACGCTCCTCTCGCTATCCTTAGTGTGTATCTAGTCACTTCGGCATGATATTTGCTACATGTAAAATACAAAATGCTTTTTATGTACTCCTGCAGTTTAAGGTGCTTGTATCTGCGCAGCCATGTTTCTATCTGGAAAGAGCTCAATGCAACGCAAAAACATGTCACTGTCTAATGCATCAACCACGAAGTGCTCGCCCGGGCTTCGTGGATTTGCTACCATGAGTGCACCTCGTCTGACAGCCCGCAGAGGTATGACTTGTGACCGCTGACGAGGTTGCTCTCGTATCCGGCATAATCCTAGGTCACGATCAGCTGGCTGCCTGATTCCGGATGGATCCTCGCACATCTGCACTAGTGCCAAGGCGTAGACCGTTTCTTCATACTTGTAAGTGAAAGGGAGTATCAGCTTGCAGAATGCTGACATCTCATCAGGTCCGACATTGACAATGACGGTGTCATGGTGCAGGGCACCATGAAAACTCGGTGAGCAACGTAAGAGATCAGTCTCTTTTCTCCAAGTGACCCTCGACTCATAGTCAACATGGATATAGCGGTGCTCAATGATCTGTATGTAGGATTTAGTAAGCCACGTTATGTCTGTATCTGAACCACACATTGACATTCACCTGGTTATCGGCGTGTACCTTGATTGCCTGTCGTGACCTGAGGGCTGTGTCTAATCCATCTTGAAGGCTCCCACCACTTTGTGCACTGCGGCGATTCAGGTCGACAATGCAACGCTGGATCTTTTTCCGGAAGTCATGAAATGCCTCATCCTCTACAAAGTCTAGCGCAAGAGTTGAGATCTTTGTTGGTGGGCAGCGGGCACCAAGATACACATGTCCAAACTGTGATGGGCTGTCCTTTTTCAACTCTGCCGTGACCTCCTCCTGTGAGAACATGTACTCGTCCCAAGCGTCCACTGCACCACGCACATCGCAGATGACCATAAAAAGGTCGTCAAGGTGTGCAAGCTGAATTCAAGACTTTAGCCTTATTATCAATAATGCAGGTCAGTGTACGTACCTGTCCTTCTACATTTTTGAAGTTTGTCTGCATGAGGTATGCCTTATGGAGAGGGGCGTTGAGTCTTTCAGAGGTCTTGGTATCCATATTGATCATGGTGCCTTTCAGGCGTATGTCTCGTGTGGCGTGAAGATGCGTGTGAACCTTGATGATGCTATCCCAATCCTTCCCGTCATCGTTATCCCCACATGCCTCTCTGTATGTCTGAGCAGGTTTAAGTATTTAGCAGCTAATAGCTTAACTCTTCCTAAACAATGCTTACCACTAGTAGCTGCCCAAATTGCTGTATGGTCTTGTCATAGTCCTCCAGTGTATCATCTGTATGGACATGAAATGAAACATACATATCACATTCAAGGTATTTGCGGATTGCTTTGACATATCACATTCAAGGTATTTGCGGATTGCTTTGAATAGCTCAAATCCGCTAGAATGCTCGGGAATGATACTGAAGCAACACTGAATGAGAATCTACTTGCAATAAAATGAAGAACACTGTTAGTTGTTGATTTAAAGTAGTCTGAAACGTTACCATACCTTTGAAAGTGCTGCCCACTTACTTCCGTCATTGAAATCAAGATGGGAGGAGAAGTGTGTAAGTCTGGACCATGAAGGTACTGCATTGAGGCTACATATCTCATTCAGAACCAGCAGACCCATGAGCTGAGGAGATATACAACCCACCTTTGGTCAACAAAAGTCTGTGCCTTTCGGCCTAAATCAGCAATGATAGTCTTGAGGGGCCGCAAAAGATGCAGGAATAGGCCAAGTAGATATGCGTGAAGACGATTGAAAGATAAAGACTTGAATATGTTGGTACGTAGCACTGGCCAGAAAGCGTTCTGCAGGTATGTTTGTCAATGAATTCAAATGATGCATACACTTTGATATGCTTACCTTCACAGCCCGCAAACCAAGCAGCTTCAAACTATCTTCCTTTGCTCCCTTCCTTTCCTTTCTCTCCACTAGCTCTTGTACATGCTCCTCACTACGTTCTGGGTGTCTGGAAGACAGATCCAAAAGCTCTCCTTTGGGTACTAGGCAGATTGGGCAGGGTCGATTACCATGCAGACCTCGGATAAGTGCAAAATAGCATCTGGAGCACAGCAGCAAAGGTTGGTATACAGCCTGGATGATAAGAGAATGAATACTTACTGTTCCTCGTAGTCTGCAGAAATTATGTGGATGAATGGGTACAAGGTGCGGAGACAAGAGTCCCCACATCTAACTCGATAACCTGTTCTTGAATGTTGAGCAACCTGCTCAAGTAGGACCCTGAAAGCATCGTGGTAGATTGCATTCTTCCAGTCAATGTAGGGCTTTTTTGACTTCTCTTGAGCGTCATCTTCAATCTGTGACATATATTCAAGGTGCTGTAGAGTTCAGCAAGCAAAAATAATGTACCACTGGAACGAGGCCAACGATCCGTCCACCTCCTACACCTATGCCATTCCGAACTTTTTCATCCAAATTGGCTATGCGTGCAACAATGGGATGACCCTTCTGAGTCCCAAAGGTTGACAGCTTTGTTTTGTCAGCCCATAGAATAATAACAAGAGGTTTTTCTTCAGTGTCAGTTGATAAGATATCTGACTTCACATTTATGTCACATCAATGCTTCAATCAGGTACTAAAGTTGTCTGTCAATTTACCTGAACATCCCAGAACATGTCTCCTGTCCACGGCCGCTCATAGAATCTGACCCATCCTGTTCCATCGTACTTGTACTGACGCTGTGCATCCCAGTGGAAAGACGAAGCAAGTTTTGGATCTTGAACCTGGCTAACAATCCAACCCCATAGAGATCGGTGATGCAAATCAAACTCATAGTTGACCTTTTTGTATTCCGCTGATACTGTTGACTTTGTGAACTGCAGTATAAGGCAGGTGAGAATCAGGCACATCTTGTAGACCATCAGCACTGGGCTTACCATAGGGTAGAACAATGATGCCTTTTCCCATGCTTGGCGCACATCCGCATAAGTGCTGAATGTTAGTCCAGATTGACCAGAGTTAACCTTCTGCATGAGTTTGAGCAGTCGATTAATCATATCTTGACTCATTCGTGCTTCGTGAACAAGTTCTGCAAACTCAAAATCTTCTCGGGAGTTGAATGGATGCCATGGCTTGTCATTGAGCACAGAAGGATCTGGTTGCAGGCGTTCCTTGCAGAAGTCCTCGAAGGCAAAAACAACAGTTGGTCGCTGAGCACCGGCGTGGTACTCAACTTTGATGTCGTCGATAGAGGGGTGTTGTGGCTGATCATTGGGTGAGATAGGAGGAGGAAGCATGTCAATGGAGGGTTGACGGTGTGTGTTGATAGAGTCTAAGGGGTGTTGTGTCTCAGCCAAGGGAACCTGCACTTCAGCAGAGGCTTGTGAATTGGGGGAAGGGGACTGCACGTTGCCATTGACAGATGAAGAGGGAAATTGGGAGGGATCGTTCAACGGCCAGTCACAGTGACCAAGCTGTGCAGCGGATTCTGGTAATTCACAAGTTATTAGAGATGAGAGGATTACGAAACAAAGACAAAAGTCCGTACCGCCCGCTTCGAATGGCGACAAATCACCGTGATCAAGAGGATTCACAGCATCACTGTTCAAAGGGACATCTGCGGGATCTTATAGTGCAAGGGTGAGTCATAATACGACACCCTTGAAGAGTCGAACGAGTTACCGTATGACATCTGTGGCTGCTCGTTATGAGGCACGGATCCCGATGCGAGCTGCGCGCGAACTGTAAACATAGCTCAGATCTGAGCCTGCGTTCGAGGTGCGGTGCATAAAAAATACGCGCACTCACCACATTTCTTATGGCGTCTCAGTCCGTCTTGGATTTCTGCCTCTACCTTTGATTGCTGAAACCTGGCAGCCAATTCTGCTTTCTTCTGACATGCAGTCACATGTCGTGTGTACCCCTTGCTATCCCACTCCTTCTGGCAGTACTCACACGTCCTGCGGATTGACAAATGATATCTCGAGGATTTGAGCTCGGAGGCCGTCGACATGGTCCAGGAGGTGTTGCGCGTCGGAGGCCTTTTTAGCTATGCAAATGCTCCTTGGGCAGATCAGAGACAGTCAATTGTAAGACAGATGCACTCATGAGCGCGTTGGCCTGTTATGAAGCAATGTACGCAGAGAACCAAGGATGTTCAAGTGGCAGCGAGACAGCACAGTGTAGGGATGCAATGGAGGGGAACCAGAGGCTCGGCGGCGGTGAGAATGTGCGCACCGAAGTGAAGCGGTTGGTGGGCCATCGAACATACGTACAATGCGATAACGGGGAGGCTCACAATGTTGGGAAGCAGATGATCCGCTAACACGAGAATGTGAGGATGGCGGCGAAACAGCACAGTGTGAGATGCAATGGAGGGGATCCAGAGGCTCGGCGGCGGCGAAAATGTGCGCACTAGAGCGAAGCGGTTGGTGGGCCGTCGAACGTACGCATGATGCGGTAACGAGGAGCCTTGCAATCTCAGGAAGCAGATGATCTGCTAACAAGAGATGGCGGCAGGTTCAACAAACTGTGATCAGCAGATGACCGCTGACAACAGCTTGGGTAGCAAAGGCGTGACAGAGTGGATGAGGCAGGGCTGAGAGGGCTGAGGGCGACTGTGGTAGAGAGGGCTGAGGGCGACTGATGCGTGGCAAACGAGGTCATGAAACTCAAGCAGTTATTCAAAATTAATTATTATCTACCATCTGTAGGCAATCAGTTGGCGTCTAGATGACGAGATGGTTCAATTAAGGCATCTAGATGACGAGTGATTCAATTGAGGCATCTAGATGATGCGGGATTCTCCGGATGCTCAGCCATGCTCGAGAGATTCGGTCGCTCCCGCAGAAGGCCTCAAGATGCCATCGAGATCATAGAATGATGCGCGTCCGAGGCCGGCGTCTCGTGAGGGCGGCTCGAAATTTCCGACATACGATGACAGGAGGCTCTTTGAACCCTTGCGTTTAAATTGTTCCTGACTGTTCTTGCCGCCAAAGCATCAGCCGGACCTGGAAACTCAATTGGATACCCGACCTTCCAGCTTCCTTGCATGTTCCTTCGACCAGCTCATGGTCTAGCGTCCTGCAGCGGGCATACAACGACAACAACGCTCTACTTGCAGCTAACCAGGCATCTATCCTCAAAATCCCGAAGTCCAACCGCGCTCGCTGGACAGTACGACATCTACGTCAGTCCGGCAGTTCTGCAAACGTGTCCTACTGGTGGCGGTAACCGTAGAAAGCAGTGGCCGAAACGTCTGCATCTCGTTCTATGCTCTACTACAACGCAAATGGCAACTCTCAGCTCGAGACGATCACACACGACGTCGGCTAAGGGAAAAGAACCGGAGAGGCAGGTGGATGGACTGGGAAACCGTGAACACCAACAGGAGAACGACAACGAGCACAAGCATGAGAATGATATTGGTCCGAGTCACTCACATTCACACTCACATTCCGTCTTGGGATCGTTCGGCCACGCGCACACTCACGGAGAAGGAGGCACTGGGAATGCAGACAAGGTTGTGGCCGCATTGAGCGGAGCAGGTTCGCGTACCAATGTCCATACTTTGCATAATCCCGAATCCTTACAGAGCTATCGTACAGGGGACAGAGGCAGTCGAATAACGCTTGTAGGACTGGCCTCGAACGTGGGGTTGACCATGTCGAAAGGTGCGGCAGGATGGTACATGAACTCGGCCTCCCTACTCGCCGATGCAGGTCACACAGCTGGTGGTACGTGTCTCCCATCCTGTGCACTCGTGTCCACGGACACCAAAGGTTGACTACAAACTATAGATATCATCTGGGATGGTATTACCTTGGTTTGCTGGAAGCTCTCGCAACAACCGCCAACAGACAAGTGCCCATATGGCTTTGGAAAATTTGAGGTCATAGGTACAGCTGCCGTGTCGCTCCTCCTGACAGGCGGTGCACTGGGCTTAGGTCTGCACTCCTTGTTGTTGCTCGTACACTCGCTGTCACATACCGCTGCTACCCTTCCTGCAGGTGCTCTGCAGGAGATCCTGGTTAATGTCACCGAGGTCGCGCAGAATGTATCTGCCGCGGGGCTCGATCACGGCCATTTGCACGGACACGCGTTGGATCCGAACGCAGCATGGTATGCCGCCATCAGTGTTTTGGCGAAGGAGTTGCTGTATCGCGCAACAAACAGGTTTCTGCGCGCCTTGTTCAAAAGAGGACGTAAGCTCTTCCCTGTCAGCACAGAAGGCTCTTTGTACACAGCTCGAGCAAAATAGGGTGAATACTGGGCCCATTCTAGTTGCTCTCTGTCTGTTAACGGGAGGATAAGTGTGACAGGATGAGGAACAGACATTGCAAACACGAGCAGCACAGCTGAGCTACATCAGCATCATGTGAGTAGAAGCAAGTCATAGAAACATATCGAGCTAATGGAATGTTATTTGTCAATGAACCACAATGTTTGGGGTCAATTTTCAGCTCTGGGAAAGTAGATCTTTTCCATTCTTATACAAACAACCATGAATCACGCTTATACCTGCACAACATACGAGTTACAACACTGCAACAACTTGATGACACCTGGACACAACAATTGTTAGAAGGCTATGAAAGTAGAGGAAAGTGTTGAGAGAGCAAGACTGAGAGGGATCACACAGTGGGAGTTGGGGATCAAAGTGCGTGTCGTTGCATTGATCAGTTTAAGTCTTATATACGGTAACTACGGCGCTCGTACGTTGAGCGTCTAATTTAATATAGTCGAACACTCCCCTTCAAGCATGAATATGAAGTAGTTCATTGAAGTGCTTGAGTTTTTCGAGAGGTAGTGCTTTAGTAAGTGTATCAGCACGTTGATCGGTAGAAGATATATGATGAATAGTTAAATACTTCTTGAGTACACGATCGCTGATGAAATTCTTACGAATCTCGAAGTGTTTAGTTCGTTGCGAATGTTGCTCGTCAGGTGAGCTAACAATTGCAATAGTTGATGCACTGTCAGTATACATTTTGACAGGATCCATAGTACAGTTAAGTAGTTCGTCAATGAGTGCTTTTAGATATATAGCCTCAGTTGATGCATGCGCTAAGGCATATAATTCGGCTTCGGTGACCGATAGTGTTACGAGTGAACCGCACTTACTTGACCAAGAGATAAGCGAGTCATTGTATGTAAAGGTATAGCCCATTATTGGTTTATTGCCGTATGTAGTCATACCGTCAGAATCAGCGTATCCGACAAGTGAAGTATTAGTAGTAGTTGCTTGGTTTCCTAGGACAAGCCAGTAATCGCACGTTCCCTTCAAGTATAGGTAACACTGTTTAGCTGCAGCGAAGCGTTCCTTAGAAGGGTCAGCTAAGTATCGTGCAAGTTGACCAGTGCAGTATGCAACGTCTGGTCGAGTACAGTCAGCGACGTATCGTAAACCACCGACTAAAGACATGTATTGTTTGATAGCGTCAGCGTTCTGACGAGGTTCTTTCGAGTCACGGGGGGCTAAGTTGTGCTCGTGTATCATAGGTGTACGGCGTGTATGATCGTGGTCAAAGTTGTTTCGTTTAAGTATAGTTTGGATATAATCACGTTGACGAAGCTTGATAACACCAGAGGCTTTGTTGTAATCGATCTCCATGCCAAGCATCCAGTGGATAGTACCACCGTTTGTTACTTCGACATGTTGTCTAAGTGCTATCTCGAATTGTTCAGCGACAACAGAAGTGATAGTACAGAGAGTAATATCGTCGACATGAACAGCGAGTATAAGTATTAGTTTTTCTCCCCTATAAAGGTAGAAGACAGCGTTATCATAGTCTGAACGCTTAAGCCCAAGTTGGAAAAGTATATCGCATAGTACCTTGTACCAGCGACGTCCGGCTTGTTTAAGGCCATAGATAGTTTTGCGTAATTTAAGTACCCAGCCCTTAGGCAAGTTGGGCAGTAAGTCGCCTGGCGGCGGACAAAGATAAAGATCTTCATCATCGTTAATCTTACCGTATAAGTAAGCAGACTTAACATCGAGTTGGTTAATCTCGAAGTGTAGTGAAGCTGCAAGTGTAAGTATGAGCCGCATAGAACTCATGCGTGCGACTGGAGCGAACAAGTTGTTTGCATAGTAATCAATACCATTGCGCTGAGAGTATCCTTGCGCAACAAGTCTTGACTTGAGTTTAGTAACTTTGCCATGGTCGTACTTAGTCTTGTAGACAAAGCGAGAACCAGTAATGTTGGCATTTGGCGGCGGGATACAGTATTCCCAAGTGCCAATTTGTTCTAGTGTATCAACCTCAAGTTTCATAGACTTAAACCAATCGTCTTGGAGAGGGTGATTAAGTACATCTTTGAAAGTGACAGGGTCACCGACGTCCTCAGCATAGTATGCGTTAAACTCAGTTAATTAGAAAGCAATGTTAGTGTCTACTTCGTCGTAGTTTAGACCACGAGCTTTATGCAATAGTTGAGGAGTTCTGTTGGAACGCCTTGGACCAGTAGGGTCAGGCTCGTCGATTTCCATTGGTTCTATGTGAGGGTTGTCCTTTAGTTCAAGTTGTTTTTCAGTAGTAAGTTTTTCGACATTTGGTTCTTTCTCCCCTTCAATTCGTATTGTAGAGTCAACAAATTGCAAGTTACGTTCAACTCCGACACGTTGTCCGAAGTAAACGTAGTGACCTTTAGAGTGTTCAGCGAAGCCTATCTAGACTCCCCTTTTACCCTTAGATACTAGTTTGTTTGTGTGATATTCGTCGTATACAATGCACGGCTGACCGAAGACTTGAAGTCCATCAAGGTTAGCATCTGTGCCATATCGCTTAAAGTAAGGAGTTTTGTAGTGAAGTATAGTACGAGGAGAACGATTGTACACATACATCGCGTATAATGCAGCGTACCACCATAGTCGATTTGGTAAAGATGCAGTATGCAGGTTTACTCGAATCAAGTTCATAATAGTTTGATGTACACGCTCAGCAACACCGTTTTGCTGAGGAGTATCATGTACAGTAAGACGTAGTATAGTTCCTTGAGTTTTCAAGTAAGCAGTCATAGCTTTACTGGTAAAGACACCGTCATTATCGGCTTGAAGTATCTTGATACGAATACCATATTGCGTCAAAAGTTCAGTAGAGAAAATGACCCACTGAGTATAGGCGTCATCTTTAGTAACTAGTGGTGCAAGTATTAACCATCTAGTAGCATCGTCGACGATAGTCAACCAGTATTTATGTTTACCAGTAATCGACGCTGTGGGTAGAGGCCCAAATATGTCGATATGAAAGTGATCTCCGAAAGCTTCAGCTAACGATGAAGAACGAAGTTTAGGTACGGTATTGCGATGGATATTGTTAAGTAAGCAATCCTCGCACGGAGTTTCAGTATGGTCAGTTATATGATCAGTAATGATTGACGAAGTTTGAAGTAGTTTCTTGATCATGAAGTAACTTAGTGACACGGAGACAAGGCTCGACGTGACAGACAGGGACACGAAGTGGATATCGACGAGGAGGTGGTGGCAGGCGTGTAGCACAGTGCTCTCACCAGCTATCAGACTTTGTACAAGTTGTCTAGCCCAGTAAAGACCAAGTTAGTATTGTTACTACCAGCTATGTAGTACAAGAGGGGGTTGCTTACCTAGCCCAGTAAAGACCAAGAGGTCGAGATGGGGGCTAGGAGCGTACATGCAGCAGTATATATAGACTTCAGGGACCTGCGCACAGACCATGTTGAGGGCAGGCTTTGCAAGAAGCCGTGTGAACGAAGAACAAAAGAACTACCTAAAGGAGAACAATAGCTATTGTCTAGACCTTGCCAAGAACTCTACTCGTGAGAGAATCTATCTAAAAGGAGACCAACTATTGTATTCCATTCCCACACCTGTGAGAACATCCTTCCATAAAGAGAACAATAGGGAAAGAACAATAAGGAGCCCATGTGGATGGTATTTATGACGTCAAACCCTAGCTATGGGCTGAGCCATGTGTCTGTAGCCATGTGGTCTTACTTAAGCTAAGTCACATGCCAGTGTGACGCAGTAGCAAGTAATGTGACCGTGTGGAGCGTCTAAGCCACGTGATACGGGCGCTTAATAGACGTGTAAAGGAGTTTATGCAGAGAGAATTGAAACTAGGTTGTAGCCCGGAGTTTTACAGATAAAAACAAGAGGTAAATTGCGAAAATTAAGGGCTAGTCAGGCCATCCATGACATTACCCCCCTCCTAAAATCGAGTGTCCTCGCGAAGCATCACTGTGCTGTGGTGATAGAGGTCTTCTACCCGTCTACAGGGATTCAGCAGAATTGCCCCGATTGTCTAGTCAGAAGGATGCTAGGAAGTTTCTCCCCTTCTGGTGTCGTTGACTCGACGTTACCCGTCAGTGTGATGTTCTTGAGATATCCAGACCGATGTGTTTGCCTTCATCCCAGCTAAGATCGTATGTAGATGGATAGATCGTGCGAAGGAAAGCGGGGTCGGTCTGGGTATTGAATTCCCGAAAATGCGAGCGGAGATCCGCGAAGAGTGAAGCTTTGATGACCCGGGGCGCTCCGGGGTTTGCTTTGTAGAAAGCGCACTGGTAGCGAGGATCCGGAAGTGTTCCGGTTTCAGTACCACCTGATCCTTGTTGTCTTCTTCGTCCGTGACAGCGTGAGAGTGAAGACGAGAGAGAGGATCAGCATGTATCATGGTACTACCGGGCTTGTGTACCAACACAAAGTCGAAGTCAGCCAAGAGTAATGACCAACGTGCTTGACGTCGAGTGAGGTGTTGCGCAGTCTTCCAGTACTGCAGGTTTGCGTGATCTGTCCAGATCTCAAACGGTTCCTTGAGCCCCTCAAGGTAGTGGCGCCAATCTTTGAGAGCCTCGGTGATGGCTAACATCTCCCGATCAAAGATTTCGTAGTTACGCTCTGCTTCAGTCATAGAGGCGGACCGGTAGGCGATAGGGTGGTAGAATCCATCTTCCTTCGATTTCTGGGAGATGATTCCACCGTTCGCATAGCCCGAGGCATCGACTTCTAGACGTGTAGGGAGTTCAGGGTCCCAGACTGCCAAGATAGGCTTAGTGGTAAAGGCCTTCTTTAGCAGCGTGAAGGCAGTCTCTTGTGCTGGACCCCAGACAAATGGTACGTCCTTCTTAGTAAGGTCGTGTAGAGGCCGTGCGTGCTTTGAGAAGTCTTGAATGAAGCGGCGATAGAAGTTGGCAAACCCGATGAATCCTCTGACTTCTTTGAGGTTCTTGGGTGTGGGCCACGTAGAAACTGCTTGGACTTTGACAGGGTCCATAGCTACTTCGCCGGCGCGAATGATCAACCCGAGGTATTCGATCTCAGATTTCTCAAACTCGCACTTTTCCGGCCGGAGGTAGAGATCGTGCTGTTGAAGTCGCTCGAGGACTTCATGTACAACCTTGCGATGCTCTGTCAGGTTGTTGCTCCAGATCAAGATGTCATCTAGATAGACGGCCACCTTGCCTTCGGCGACGAGGTCGGCGAAGATGTTGTCCATCAGAGCTTGGAAGGTAGCGGGTGAGTTTGTGAGACCGAAGAACATGACCTTAGGTTCGAAGAGTCCTCGGTTGGTAACAAACGCCGCTTTGTACTCGTCTCCTTCTTTGATTCGGACATTGTGATATCCCCAACGAACATCGAATTTTGTGAAAATCTTTGCACCCTTGAGCTTGTTGATGATGTCGGTGGCAAGCGGTAGAGGGTAGCGGTTCTTCACAGTGATGTCGTTGAGTTTTCGATAGTCCTGAATAAGTCGGAGTTTGTTATCCTTCTTTTTGATGAAGAAGACTGGAGAAGCCATCGGAGACTTAGAAGGCGTGATGTAAGCTTTTGCTAGGTTCTCCTGAATGAACTTGTCAAGCTCGGCTTGTTCGTTCAGGGGCATAGGATAAACTTTCGATTTGATAGTCTCAGGAGCGTCTGGTTTGAGATCAATCGAATGGTCCCAGGGTTGATGCTGGGGTAGCCGATTAGACTCTTCCTCAGAGAAGACTTTAGCGTGTCTGTGATATTCTGATGGAACAATGTCTTCGAAGGAGCGCTGAGCTTTAGCTTCGTTTGCTTCGGCAGCAAGCTTGGTAGAGTAGGTGAAGCCGGCCATACACCAGACTTCGTCAGTGGTGTCTTGGATAATCCCGGCTTTGACCCACTGCCTACGTTCTTTGCGATTACCGTCAACCTTCTGGAAAGGTTTGTCAGGAGATTCTTCCGAGCCGCTCGGAATTGTCATTTCTCCTTTTTCCCAGTTGACGGTAGGGTTTACGCGCTTGAGCCATGGTAGCCCAAGAATGATGTCTTCTGGACCTAAGTCCGTGACGAGAAATTCTGCTTTTTCCGTGTGATCTCCAACTGTGAGTGTAAGGCGAACGAAGTGCGTTAATCCGCCAGCTTTATTCTTAGTTCCGTCAATGTTATGCAATGAGATAATCCTTTCGAGCGGGTGCTGAATAATCTTATGCTTCTTGACGAACTGATGACTGATGAATAAAGCTGTAGCTCCTGAATCGATCATGGCAGGAATGCGAATGCTTCTATTCAGACCTTTTACTAGTACATGTATTCGGAAATGGGACGATAACCGGTCTAAAGATGATATAGTACATGCAGAGACAGTAGATGACGGGCACGGAGTTGCTATGGTACACGAGGCAGAAGACGAGGAGGACGACGAAGGAGACAAGGACAGGGTATCAGGGGGACTCGCAGCTGCGGCTGTGTCACGAGTCCGTTTCAAAAAACCGCATTGATTTTTGCTGCCATCTCATCCATTTGCTTCTTCTGGATGTCAAGCATGTCCTTGAGCGCTGCAATCTTAGCATCCTTGTCGTTGGACGCGTCTTGCTTTGGCGCAGTAGTGGTCGACGAGGTCGACGAGGTTGCAGCAACTTTTTGTCCCTTAGGGACGCCTTGAAGCCTTTTCAGGCAAACCGCCCCCCAGTGACCGGTACCACCACAGTGGTTGCAAACTGGGTCGTCAGGGTGCTTCGAGTCCCTTTTCTTGTGGTTCTCGGATCCACAAACCGAGCAACGCTTGCTCATCTCCTTCTTCCATTTCTGGAAGATCTCTTGTTTGCCCAGACCTGCAAAGAGCGAGTCGAACGAGGCAGAGAAACGGGAGGCGTCGATCTCCATAGCATTGGGATCGCGGAATGCCTGTTGATGGGACTTGCCATGTCCTGATGAGCTGTCCACCATGACCTTGCCGGTGCTGTTGCGGAGGTCGGCAAGTTGAGCATCGACCGCTTTGCATTGGTCCTTGAGTGCGTCGTAGGTGGCGGCGCGGGTTTGGAAGTATGAGACGCGTTGCAAGTACTCGGTGCTCAAGCTCGACTTGAGGCGATCGAAGAGGTCCTGCTGGCTCCAGCCAGTGCGAGGGGCCCATGTCTCAAACTCGGAGATGTGGGCGGCGAAGGTCTTGTTGCCTTGCTTCATGTTGGCGATCTTCGTCTTGGCCTCCATGACAGCGTCTATAGGCTCGAATTTGGCTTTGAAAGCCTCGATAAATGTATCCCAGCTATTGCCAAAAGCTGGTTTGGAGTTGGCCAGCTCCTCGATATGAGGGCGAGCCCAGTCGGCAGCGTCGTCTTGCATGAATGATAGGGCGCTGGTGATGAGTTTGTGAGGATCAAAGATCCTCGCGCCGTTGTTATCCAGCCGGACTTGTCCTTGGGCATCCTGCTGGAAGAATGCCTTGCCCTGATTCTGCGCCCAGACGATGAACGCGTGTCGGAAGAGCCTGGCTTCTGACGAGGTTTTCCCCTTAAAGGAGACCGGCTTCTCAACGATACTCCGTTCCCTGGAGCCGTGAGTAGCAGCGACAACCACTGGCGTCTGTGCGGCGGCGAGTGCAGCCACCTGATTTGTAAGGTCAACCATCCTCTGTGTCAAGACGCCCAATATATTTAGGACGTCTTGCTGGCTCAGGTTGGTGACTGGGGCAGCTGGGGCAGCAGGGGCGGCGGGCTGGTTGGGATCCATGTCGAAGAAATGTATGCAATTATTACTGTCTAGATCCACTCGAAGTAGCTATCGTTATTAACTATGTTAAGTTGCGCAAGAACTTTGCTATAGTTTTTGCGAAGCTGCTTAAACGAGACTTTCCCAATTGCTTTGCAACCCCAGTCTAGGAGTTGCCACTCGCGGTCGGCTGTGACAGGTGCGAGCTCGTCAAGTCGGTTAAGGAAGCGATTGACTTTGTTGACGAGGTGGAGTAGCGCGCGACGATGGTCGGGGTCTGCACAGTTGAGAAGTTCTTGTAGCTCTGTTAAAGCTTGCAAGCGGGTATGGACAGCGGTAAGCTTCGGCTTGAAGATGCCGATGAGGTCAACCGGTGATAACTTCTTGAAGTCTATCAGTACCGGTTTGGGTGCAGCGGGAGCGGGAGTGGGCGGAGGGAGTTTGGCAAGTCGCTCAGCGAGAGTCGGCTTGTGAGTTTGTTGCTCAGCAAGAGTGCGAGCACGTTCCTCGGCTGCACGTTCTCCGTATGCTCGGGCAGAAGCGCGAAGTTGTCGATTTTCCTCGTAAGAGGGGACGGTGAGGGTGATGCCTTTGACAGGCGGCTTCTTTGATACGTACTTCGCGACGTTGACGAGGTCTTTGTCAGACCAGCGATGAGGTTGACCGCTCGTACGCTTGGCAGCGAGAGCGTCAAGGAAAGATGGGGGGAGGCACCTCTTGAGCTGAGGCTCGTTCGTAGAGAGGTCCTTGGAAAAACGGGTGCGCGTGTCCTTAGGCACTGAACAACGCAGGGGGTAGAAACGGACGACGTAAGTAGTAGCTCAACGGTATGGAAAGACCGGAGACGTACTCGTCAAACAGGAATAAACTTTTTTAAACGGTGGGAATGGGGGAACCCAGGGTTTCACAACGATCTCGACCTAATGACACGGAGACAAGGCTCGACGTGACAGACAGGGACACGAAGTGGATATCGACGAGGAGGTGGTGGCAGGCGTGTAGCACAGTGCTCTCACCAGCTATCAGACTTTGTACAAGTTGTCTAGCCCAGTAAAGACCAAGTTAGTATTGTTACTACCAGCTATGTAGTACAAGAGGGGGTTGCTTACCTAGCCCAGTAAAGACCAAGAGGTCGAGATGGGGGGCTAGGAGCGTACATGCAGCAGTATATATAGACTTCAGGGACCTGCGCACAGACCATGTTGAGGGCAGGCTTTGCAAGAAGCCGTGTGAACGAAGAACAAAAGAACTACCTAAAGGAGAACAATAGCTATTGTCTAGACCTTGCCAAGAACTCTACTCGTGAGAGAATCTATCTAAAAGGAGACCAACTATTGTATTCCATTCCCACACCTGTGAGAACATCCTTCCATAAAGAGAACAATAGGGAAAGAACAATAAGGAGCTCATGTGGATGGTATTTATGACGTCAAACCCTAGCTATGGGCTGAGCCATGTGTCTGTAGCCATGTGGTCTTACTTATGCTAAGTCACATGCCAGTGTGACGTAGTAGCAAGTAATGTGACCGTGTGGAGCGTCTAAGCCACGTGATACGGGCGCTTAATAGACGTGTAAAGGAGTTTATGCAGAGAGAATTGAAACTAGGTTGTAGCCCGGAGTTTTACAGATAAAAACAAGAGGTAAATTGCGAAAATTAAGGGCTAGTCAGGCCATCCATGACACTTAGATGACCGAGTTTTTTGGGTAGTTCAAGTAGAGTAATGCCAGTTCTATGTACGCTTGCTAAAGAAGTCGCTCGAGTTGATGATAGCGTGTATAAATCATTTGATTTTCTAACAACAGCCACACAAGTCGAGTTCGAGTCGTATATAGTACAAAGATTGTTATAAAACGTAAAACGATAATCAGAGTCTAGTTTTCCAACGCTGATTAAAGTAAAAGGTAGAGTTGAGTTGAAGTAGACGTTCTTTAGCAATAGTTCAGTAAGCTTACCACTTTCCTGTTCCACCTCGAGTACCATGTCACCAGCGAGTTTCAAAACTAGTTGTTCTGAGTTGGCAACAGTCAGTACGATAGTTGGTACGGAGTGAACATTGAAAAGTAAGTCTCGATACGGCGTACAGTGTATAGTCGCGCCAGTATCAAGAATATGTACTGACTCGTCTGTTGACGAAGTCGCATACAGCGGAAGTAGAGTAGGAAAAGTAGTAGTAAGCGAAGTACTTACGTGCATAGTGACGTCGGACTCAGAGAGAGCCGACACCCATGCGCTCTGGTTGCGACGAGGAGTAGTTGTCGACGGACCAGCAACAGCGGGAGTAGTGACAACAGCGGCGGCAGTGGCAGCTTTGCCCTTGGCACCAGCAGCAACAGACTTCCGGGTGATACCCTTCCTCTTCATCGCCTCCTTGGACTTCTCTGTCCAGGGCGAAGGGCAAGTAGGCGTCGTGTGGCCTGTCTCGTTACAGTTGTAACACTTCATCTTCGAAGTGTCACGAACGGACTTCTCCTTAGAGTAAGGAGCGGCGGCCGCACAAGCGGAGGAAGTGGCTTTTGCCGGACGTTCGACACGTTTGTCGACTGCTGGCGACGCGGCGGATGAACCACCAGCGGGCCTATCGCGAGGGACAAGGGTTGACGAACCCTTGGACCGAGAGCGGTCAAGTGGATGAGCGAGTCGCCAGCTATGGAAGTCGCGGTGGAGCTCGACGCTCAGGGAGATGGGGTTGTAGTCGTACTTCTCGCCCACAGGAGTACGAGAACGCACGCCAGCCTCGTAGCTAGCGCAAGTATGCGCATAGGCGGGGGGAATGATGCCAACGAGGGCGGAGTAGAAGATGTGCTGGGGGAACTCAATCCCTTTGGAAAGAATTTTTGAGTACAAGTTGTGCGCATCATCGAGTAGTTTGTCCATTTCGTGGACAGGACGGCGGAGGGAGAAGAGTTGCAAAATTTTGTTTGCGTCTGACATAGTGGAAGTCGGCTCGAAACGTTCGGAGAGTTTCTCCATGAGTCTGTGAGGCGCGGTCTCGTTGAGATAGTTCGCCATCACGGAGTCCGCGATGTGTCCCGCGAGGACGTTGAAGACGGCCCGTTGGACCTCTTGAGGAATGGTCAGACCACCCCTGTAGCTGTAGAAATCGACGATAGCCGACATCGCAGTATCGACGCGGAATTTCCACATCAGCCAGGTATCAGGACCTGTGAGTTTGCCAACGTCTGCGAAGGCTTTGTGGACGTCGCTAAGCGACATAGTATACTCCACGTCGTGCTTTGGAGGCACGGAAAGGAAAGAGGACACTGCTCGCGCAGAGTCAGTGGGGCCAGATGGCGAGGGAGACGGTGCACGACGGGCTCTGGGCAGTTTGCCCCTTCGCCTTTTGTGCGCCTCGTCATCATCCATAGGATCGTCACTATCGTCCGACGATGGCTTAGTGGTGTGACGACGGGCGAAGTCGTTGCGGAGTGTGTCAAAAGGAGTGCGACGGCGATCAGAGGGGGGTGCTGAGACTCGTCGTGATGCCGTGTTGCGGGCAGTGAGATGGTCGGCGACAGCTGAGGTAGTAGGGACGTTGTCGGAAGGTGCAGCGGAAGGTGCAGCGGAAGGTGCAGGACCTGGGGTACCAGCACGAGAAGCGGAAGACATTGTAGGTTGTTGAGTAGGAGGAGTAGGAGCAGGAGGAGGAGTTGGAGTAGGAGTGAAGACCGGGGTACGTCTCCTGCGAGTGGTACGAGGGATAGTGCCTCGAAGAAAGTCGGTTTGGTGTCGTTCGCGCGTAGAACGACGAGGTTGAGGCTGATCAGTGGGATCAGAGCTCATCAACTAGTGGGCACGCGGCGGATTAACCACCAGCGGGCAGAGAGTGAGTGCAGATAGTAATATGAGTGAGGTAGTGAGCTTATCTGGGGCTCATAACCTGTTAGAAGGCTATGAAAGTAGAGGAAAGTGTTGAGAGAGCAAGACTGAGAGGGATCACACAGTGGGAGTTGGGGATCAAAGTACGTGTCGTTGCATTGATCAGTTTAAGTCTTATATACGGTAACTACGGCGCTCGTACGTTGAGCATCTAATTTAATATAGTCGAACAACAATCGTGCTAGTTCTCTCTAGAGTATCATGTAGAGTATTGTGATTCATACCTTGAGCAACCTATCCATAGCATAGAGTGAAAACTGATGATATATATATATTTCATCCCAATTGCAAGGATAAGTATGACGACTTTGCATGTCTTTTGAGGTTTTGTGGCCAGAGTAACTTTATCGCTGGCCATGAACACAACTTGCATACTCTACAAGCAACACCTCCAAAGCATTTTTGAAACTCCCCAACACCATCCTCCCTCGCAAAAGAGTGGCTCTTGACAACTACACCAAGAGTGCACACCCTGTCCTCGTCAGCCTCGCAAAACTCCCTTTCCCTCCGTAGTCTTCTTTTTCAACCCTCCAACCACAGTGCAATGGCCCTAGGCTCAGCTGTATATCACCCTTTGCCGTAGAAGTAGAGCAAGTTGCAGGGGGGGAGGGGGGGCGCCAACCCAGATGTATCAACTCAAGCCTGCTAAACAATGGCAGTTGCAGGCTCTTGAGCAACTTATGCTGTGCCTGCAGCATTGCCTTCTTTGCCGTACTTACGACACTCTGCCAACTTCACCCCAGAGATAAACCTGATTTAGGGAAATCAGAACTTCCAAATGTCCCAACCTTGTGAGATGTGCATTTGTCATCCACTCTGCAATTTCAAGTACACTTGGCCGACTTACAGGCAATCTTCTTGTGTTGCATGCATGACTCAGTGGTTATTTACTCAGTGGCAATATTGTCAAAGCGTCTAGAGTACTCATTGTGGCTGACCTAGAAAGTCTTTGCATTTGGAGTTAAACAGATGCTATCACCAGCAATGTATGTGCAGTTGTAGTAAATTCTACTAGTTTTGGTCTAAAGCATAGTATTTGGATGCTAGTTTGTAATCTGCTGTGTACAGTTATGAACAACAGCATCTATGTGTAGTCTGCTATTTATCTCTAAATACAGCATCTGCCAAGAAGGTCTTATATTAGTGAGGAAAGCATTTGCAGCCAATTTAGTTTGTCACAGCCATGACTTCCATTCACAGTTGGACACTGGGGCTGCTGACCCTTCAACAATGTCCCGCAATTGTTGCTGAAATCATTCCTCTGCCTCCTGAGACCAAAATACTACATTAAGTACGGCAAAGAAGGCAATGCTGCAGGCACAGCATAAGTTGCTCAAGAGCCTGCAACTGCCATTGTTTAGCAGGCTTGAGTTGATACATCTGGGTTGGCGCCCCCCCTCCCCCCCCTGCAACTTGCTCTACTTCTACGGCAAAGGGTGATATACAGCTGAGCCTAGGGCCATTGCACTGTGGTTGGAGGGTTGAAAAAGAAGACTACGGAGGGAAAGGGAGTTTTGCGAGGCTGACGAGGACAGGGTGTGCACTCTTGGTGTAGTTGTCAAGAGCCACTCTTTTGCGAGGGAGGATGGTGTTGGGGAGTTTCAAAAATGCTTTGGAGGTGTTGCTTGTAGAGTATGCAAGTTGTGTTCATGGCCAGCGATAAAGTTACTCTGGCCACAAAACCTCAAAAGACATGCAAAGTCGTCATACTTATCCTTGCAATTGGGATGAAATATATATATATCATCAGTTTTCACTCTATGCTATGGATAGGTTGCTCAAGGTATGAATCACAATACTCTACATGATACTCTAAAGAGAACTAGCACGATTGTTGTGTCCGGGTGTCATCAAGTTGTTGCAGTGTTGTAACTCGTATGTTGTGCAGGTATAAGCGTGATTCATGGTTGTTTGTATAAGAATGGAAAAGATCTACTTTCCCAGAGCTGAAAATTGACCCCAAACATTGTGGTTCATTGACAAATAACATTCCATTAGCTCGATATGTTTCTATGACTTGCTTCTACTCACATGATGCTGATGTAGCTCAGCTGTGCTGCTCGTGTTTGCAATGTCTGTTCCTCATCCTGTCACACCTATCCTCCCGTTAACAGACAGAGAGCAACTAGAATGGGCCCAGTATTCGCCCTATTTTACTTGAGCTGTGTACAAAGAAACGCGCGTCTTGTTCAAAAGAGGACGTAAGCTCTTTCTTGTCAGCTCCGAGTTGCTCATTGCAGTGCCCGCAAACTGTAAGTTCTTTCGCTGTTTTGCTGTGTTCTTGCTGTGTGCTCGCTGATGAGCATAGACATTGTAAATGGTTTGTACCGCTCATTTTATTAAGGCCACTTGTCTTACGCTCGGTGAGTGTCTATTCTACACTTTGGACACCAGGCTCTTGAATTGTGCTGTTCTCGAAATATGGACAATGGCTACTTGCCACCTGACACAACAGTACCATGCTCGTCTGCTATTCCAGGACAAAGCAGCACAGGCAAACAACACTGTGTTGTGAAGATAGCCTGGCTGTGGATCGACAGTGCCAGCTTCAGGTGAGCCGTTTGCGCCGAGGGGTTCACGGGAGCCTAATACCATCGCAGTCTCTATGTGAACTCTATCTCAGTAGCTATGCAAGCACTAACCGTGATTTCCATGGGGAATATCGCCGACCAACGTACATCCTGTCTCAATTAATCTTTCCAACCCTGCTCACATGTATGTATCTAGCCCCTCATCACAAACACCTCCTCCTCTCCTTTTCATTTTTCGGTGCCACTGCAGCAACACTTTTCCTCCTCCTCCCTTCCTCCTCCCCCCTCTGGCCAGCTTCCGCCCTGCTTGGAATATGCGCAAACGTAGGCTTTGGCGCTTCGATCGTAGCAATGAACACATATCTACCTAACCTTGCACGACACTCTGAAGAAGTTGTCAAGCGCCGTGCGGAACTGCACGAGGCGTTTGTGTCTGCAGGTATACCGCGACTTTCCGCCGACAACCCGCCTTCGACGGGCACTTTGGTTTTGGAAGCCGAAGAACCTCTTCTGTCCCCCGAGGTGCGCACTGGACAAATAGATGGTGCAGGTAGTGTCAGCCAAGACCACAGCTCGCCAGAACTAGAATTGTTAAAGTCGGCGTACTCTACCGCACTCTCACGTGCAACCTCTCAAATATCATCTCAAGGAATTGCTCTTGGCTATGTCGCCGGTGTCCTTCTTCTACTAGTTGCTCTCATTCCGGTCACACTCCTCCATTGTACCACCTCTGCGCTACGTCTTGCAATAGGCCTCAGTGGGATCTGTTGGGCGCTATTTTCAATTCCAGCAGCTGCTTGGTTGCCATTGTCCACCGTCGTAGTTGAGTCAGAATGGGATATTCAGGAAAGTGTTAGTGTAGGACATGCTGGCTCCAAGGAATGGAACATTTTGAGGGAGATTGTGGGCGCGTGGAAGAGACTGGGAGGGATTTTACGCTGTCGGGAGATCAAGCGACTGAAAAAAACCTTCCAGTATTTTGCAGCTTGGTTTTTGCTTTCTGACGGTCAGTACCCGCCGTGGTCGTCAAACTCTTTGCTCCATGTTCTTATATTCAAAACTAAAGTTTACAACAATAACTTCCACTGCCATCCTCTTTGCCAAAACATCTCTCTACATGCCTGAATCTTTCCTGATACTCATTGGCATTATCACTCCTGTATCGGGTATCACTGGCTCTCTTGCTTGGCCGTACGTCCAACGCAGGTACGCGTGGACGAACTTGCGCGTTTTTGTCACTCTCGTCTGCATGGCAAGCGTCGCGCCCACGTACGGTTGTCTTGGGTTTCTCCCCGTGTTCAGGGAGGGCAAGGTGAAATTCTGAGGCTTGACGACGCCGGGAGAAATTTACGCTTTTGCTGTGTATTTTGTGAGTAGCCCGAAAGCTGCTTATGCGTGATTGAAGTTGTATGCTGAGCGACTGTTTTCCCTAATTGTAGGGCTCAGTATATGGCGCATTCCAGGGGTATGCTCGTGCGTTTTACTCGGAGCTTATTCCGCATGGCGAGGAAGCTAGGTGGTACGCAACATATAGCTGTGCATTTGATAGTCTGTTCCCTATTATATTGAGCATTATGAGGTATATACCAGAAGAATGGTGTAAATTAACATCAACAACAAATGAATATTTGAAAATATTTTGTGACATGTTTGAAGGTGTAGATCTTGACTCAGATGATATAGATAAAACTCGAGACCGTATACAGCTTGCATTTCATTGTAAAGATCCAAGTGTGTTCTCAATCAGTACAACAGGCAATAATGTTAGGGAATTATGTGAATTTCTACTAAAGGCTGATGTTAGCCATATTGCCAAAACTGTGTACTGTGTTGTATGTCGAAACAAAAAATCTTCTAGCTTATTTTCCAACTCTCTAATATGGCGATGTACAAAGTCTGCATGGAGAAATCAAGAAAAACAAGCAGGAACGTGTAATGCTCAAACTATGTCTGCATGGATGACAGCTCTATTGAGAACAAAGTCTAGAAAGAAATGCAGTGACTGTCACAGCATAATGAAGAATATATACAAATTTGATCATGCACCACCCTTCATTGCAATGTGTATAGAGGAAGATCTGGTTGTCAGGTTCCAACATGTTATTAATGTTAGTGGATACAATTACGAACTGCATGGCATCATTTACTATGGAAATAATCACTATACATCTCGTATAGTTAGTGATAACGGAGATCTGTGGTTCCACAATGGTATAAGTACAGGTAGACATACTGAATATGATGGAAACATGAATGGTGTAAACTGCAACATGTTGGCAACAGCAAAACACAGTCGGACCAGTACTGCAGCAATTTATACATGTTGTGATGTTTAAGATACCTGCGCAATAATGACATATAATTTATTACGATTCCTGAAGAATGAAGAAGAATCGTTCCAGTTCGCGCCGGCGCATTGATGCTTTTTCAGATGTGACCTTTTTGTCCCCCAAACTGTGGGAATTTGATGGGGTAATACATGCGGTAATAAATTTTGTAACAGTGTGGTGTAATGATTTGATGGTGTTTCATTTGCTTTGTTATTCACTCTACAAATGTGTGTGATGAGCTGAATCTCCCATCAAAAATCTGTTTTTGTTTTTTGTATTGAACACATGTACATGAATAGACACAAATTTTACATCATCAGATAGTCCTGCCCTTCAGCAACACACAGACATAAAATCTTCTTGGTTGAACCCAACGTTGGGGATATACAGTCAATGTACTAATAAAAGTTGCTCAGACTCCGTTTGGAACCCCGCTGATCTTTTTCTTGCAGGTTATCACATGATTTTTGGCTATCCAGTTTGTACCTATCACATAGTTTTCAAGCGGCTGCCGCCGCATCGGGCCGATTTCCCCTCTATCTGATAGCAAACCTTATAATAGTCAGTAGGTAACGCTCTACCCCACAGATAAACCTGATTTAGAGAATTCAGACCTTCCAAATGTTCAAACCCTGTGAAATGTGCATTTGTCAACCACTCTGCAATTTCAAGTACACTTGGCTGGCTTGCAGGCTATCTTCTTGTGTTGCTTGCATGACTCAGTGGTTAATTACTCAGTGGCTGTATTTTTGACGCATCTAGATGGCTGACCTAGAAAGTCTTCGCATTTGCAGTGAAACACATGCTATAGCCAGCAATGTATGTGCAGTTGTGGTAAATTCTACTTCATTTTGGTCTAAAGCATAGTATTAGGATGCTATTTTGTAATCTGCTGTGGACAGATATGAACAACGGTATCTATGTGTATTCTGTTAATTATCTCTAAATACAGCATCTGCTGAGAAGGTCTCAATATTAGTGGGGAAAGCGTTTGCAGCCAATTTAGTTTGTTGCAGCCGTGACTTCCATTCACAGTTGGACACCGGGGTTGCTGTTCCTTCAATAATGTCCTTTAATCGTTTCTGAAACCAGTCCTCTGCCTCCTCATACACACCAAGTATGTCCCCAATTACGCAACTGACACGGTGCTTCAACGTTGTGACTTCGTAATTCGATCGACTTCTGCACCTTATAAGTTTATATAGGTTTACGGTTTTAAGGTCATACTATATTGCCAGGGTAAACTACCCCGTCATTGAGATACAGTGAGAGAGGTGGTGAAGGTGGGCGAGTCTTGTCCCTGGTAATCTAATGCAACGCCACACACTGATTGTGCACACGCCTTCTTCGCACTGCATGCAAATGCTCAACACTTGTTGATATATCGAACGGCAAACGATCCACTCACCTTGATGCAAGCAGTACAAGCCTTGATAACGCAGATTGCTGGCCAATTTCCTTAGATGCTGTGGTCTGTGTGAGTGTTTGTTATGTGAGTACACTTCATAAGTCAGACACACCAAGTAAGCCCAACACGGTCCTCCAACGTTGTGACTTCGTAATTCGATCAACTTCTGCACCTTGTGATTTGTCTGGGTTTGCGGTGTCAAGGTCGTACAATATTGCCAACAACAGGGTAAACTACCCTGTTGTTGAGATATGGTGAAAGAGGTGGCGAAGTCAGGCGAGGAGAGGTTCACAGTGAGATACCGCAAGTCAATCAGCATGCTGATCCGATTGCTTAACAGGTCGGCCCGCGCTTGCAGTCCGGTGTTAAGGTTAGGCACCATCAGTCGACTCCTGGTTCTTGCGCGCTCTCTACCCCTCCAGCACCCAAATTCCGGCAGGCTTGCGGTCTGGTGTTAAGGGTAGGCGCCATCAGTGTGTCACAGATTTTCAATGTTTCTACAAGACTTGCCTTACCAGGCAACGGTATTATTGGGAATATTTAAGCGCTTGTCAAGCGCTTATCCAGCGCTTATCCGGCGTCTATTCAGGCGCTTATCCAGCGCTTATCTGGCACTTATCAGGCGCCTATTCCGGCGCTTATTCTCAGTGCCTATCAATTGATGCGCTGATGCGCCTCCTGTCTCTGATGCGCTGATGCGCTCCTTTCCTTATCTGTGTATCACATGATAGAACTCTCTGGAACATTGTGGAACTTGCTGGAACTATGATGTCATAGTATAGAACATTCCATTAGATGATGTCATAGTTCATAGAACCTTCTGGAAAAGTCTAGCCTTGTCTTAGAACAAGCTAGAACAAGTCTAGCCTTGGAGCTGGGTCATGGGGACAGGTCATGGGGACAATTGCTATTGGTTGATTATTGAAGTGGCACCACTAGGGCATAGGGCATGCTTAGTAAGGTAGATTACTTCGCTTACTCATGTAGGTATTAGGGGTCTTAGGGTAGTACCTGGGGTCCTCCCCTTCATGTATATATAGAGGCACTCCTGAGGGCATATCCCCTCAGTCTTATCCACTCTGTTGATAAAGGACTACCTTGTACTCTCCAGTACTTCGCTCACCACACCTCTTACTCTCTATATCTCTATCTCCCCCTCAAGTTAACCACTTATCTGGTGAGTGTAACCTTAACTGTTACATTTGGATAAGACTGCCCCTACTCCCTCACGTCTTTGGACGTGCTGGAGGTTTCTTTTCCTTTTCTTCTAGGTCTTGTGCCTGTGCGTGGGCCCCTCTACAAATCCTCTAGAAATAGAGGTAGCCGGACCATAGGCTTTAAGTGGTAGTCATGTCTAGGCTTTGCCTTGATGTGCACAACTTGAATCACCCTCTCGCCCGACGCTCCTAGAGCTGATCAGAGCAGGGGTTGGCATTATGCCAACATGATGAAAGTGTGCCTCCCCACAGGCGATAGTGGAGTCTGGTGTCAGACAGCTCGTTATAAGAGCTAGACAACAGGACTAGAAACCCATGAGTGCCTAGGCACGTAGACGGGTAACTTGTTCTGGCCGGACTTAGGGTCAGTGTAATACTGATCCGCCAACCATTTGCCGCACGGGTGGAACCGTGACGGAGATCCTATACACCACCGGACCTGGAGAGAGAGTCCAGGCCGACGCCGGCACTACCCCACGCACACACAGGACCTCTCCTTTATGGAGAATTGTTTCGCACATCACTGAGCTGCCAAGCTCATCACACTTTGTCACACAGTCACCATGCCCATTTCCCGCTTCATCGCTGCTAGGTCTGGCCGCAAGGCCCCCTACTCCATCCCTGTCCGTAATGAAGTCACCGGACTTCAGGAACGTCTCACCGTCTCCAAGGAGACACTCGACAAGTTCAAGGATGCTGGCAAGCCTCGCCGGCTCAAGTATCCTGACAACAAGCCTCTCATCAAGAGGATTGACCTCGAAGAGCAGGCTCGCACCACCATTGAACATGAGGAGGACCAAGACCGCATGAGAAAGGTCTCCCACCTCATGTCTCAACTAAGTCTTCTTGATCGTATCGAGAAGCAAGAGAAGGAGAAAGCTGAAAAGCTTACTCTCCTTCAGCGTATCGAAGAGCGCAACCAACGCGCTTACATTCCCACTCCCTCTTCTCTTCCCTCCAATCTCCACTTCCGTAAGACGAAGCTTATGCTTCGTCAACAGGAGTTCGAACCCATGATCACAGCAGCCTGTCAAAGGCTTGAGCCTGTGCTCAACAAGCTGAACGCCTCTTTCGCAAGTGGTGGCCAATCTTCGGATTCACGGCTCAACACTCGTCGCGAAAATGTTCAGCTGCTGATTGGTCGGGTCTACATGATAGAACAGTGGTTCAAGGAGAACCATACGGACAAAATGTCGAATAGGGAATGGAGAATGTTGAAAAAGGACTTGAAAAGTTTGGGTAGAATTAGTTTTGTGGACATACACCGGAGATGGGTTACATACTAGAATTGCTAGAAGGGCTGTTCGACATGAACGCCTTTGTATATGCGGAAATGGAATAAAATGTATGGGCTGACAAGCCTCATTTTACTCGGTGACAACTCCTGAAAAGGATTTAATGTGTGAAAACAACTCTGACAAGAGTTCAATGTGTGAAAAGTGGTGTTTCTCTTCTTCTTATACTAGAAATAGTATTTCGCTTATCCTTTGCTAACTAAGAAATTAGAAGCAATGGCCTCTCAATCTAACGCCGGATCCAACGCTGCCCCCGCTGCTGCCTCTCACCTCACCCACTCTGTAACTTTTGGCAAGATCACGCCAATTGTTTACAACCCTTCGGTGGAAAACTTTGAGCAGCATATTTTCCACAACCTGAACACGGCCCAAAGGGCCTTTACTCGTACGGTTGAAGGAGGAGCAACTGCTGCCATCGTCCACAACATGATGAATCAAATGGTTCTTATCTGGAACAACCAGCTGTCTCTCCTGGAGGATAACCTCCAGGAATACGTCGATAAGGTCGCTCAAGA